>SNQJ01S0020363.1:10836-32106 GCA_010110895.2 Picea sitchensis | reverse complement strand
TTACTTCCCTTGAACAATAACTATTGATTATTTCTCATATATTGTGCATGGTGTATTGTGGTGTATTGGTGTAACTCTTATACTATTGTTCATTTCTCATTGGATGTAGTTGAATGATTTAATTATAAGTTGAAAAAGGTTTTAAATTGTACTTGATACTGATTCAGCCCCCTCTTAGTATCAACAGTTATCTGTGCCAAGAACATCTTTTCTGGAATGAAATTAAGCTGGCACGTCTTCGAACTCCCAGTCCATGTATATTTCAACATCTTGTGGGAAAATAGGTACAAGAAATCCTACTCTCTCATCTGTGATTAGTTTATCGCACGTATTTATTTCTTGCTATTCAAGAAAGAGTCCCAAGGTTTTCGGATGCAGCCAAAAATGTTGTATCGAAAGTTGGCCATTGGTGTCTAGATGAGCGCGATACCTACATCAGGGTTTTCAGTGCCACCAGAGCACCCCATCTGTTACCTGTATATGTCCCCGATCGACTAGTAGTAGGGGAAATATTTTATCAGACCATCCTGCAAGGTTATAATGCTACTTTGGTAAAGGATAAGAAGCGGGCCTTCATATCCTATGGGTTTAATATTGGTTTCTACATGGTAAAGGTTACTACGTAGGACAAGGAAGAAGGGTTAAGCCAATTGGAGTTCCAATTCTAGACTGGCCATTTTTTCAAGCAGGACCCCAAGGGTTTGGTCCTGAATCATGTGTCACATGTATCATCCTACTGGCCATATTCCCATGACAGGTTTCAGGATGAGATCTTCATAAAAAATGCTCAAATTTGGGACGAAGTGGTGGCAAGGATGGCTGAACCTAAAACAACAAGGTTTAAGGCCATGATTTGGGATGAGAAATCAATAGTGTTGGAACAATCGGCTCAAGAAATCCTCAGGGCTAGCGAAGAAAGGATAACACCCGAATTAGTCGGAGCGGTGGAAGCTCCTAAGAAGCCACCGAAACAACAGAGATTTCCCAGGTAACCCCGATACAAGACAAGAATTTCCTTGAGGCTCAGGATGCGCGGGAGAGAGGGACACTCATGTATCAACAAGACCAACAGATAATGAATTGGATGCGGGATAACCCAGACCTCATCAGGTTTCCAAGGCTTCTGACTGATAGCTTAGAAGAAAGCCCAATGGGGCCAAGTGGCCCTGATTTCATGAACCTTGATAACATCAATGGGTCATATGACCCTGAATCCACAATTCCACTGACTGGATCGTTGGTAGGTGTGACGACTCAAACAAAGACAGGATGACTATCAATAGAAACAAGCGCGCCTAATCCTTTGAGCGAGTTTATAAATATATATAGTGATGATGAAAGCCTGGAGGCATCTCGAGGGACCCCTGTGTGTGTCCAAGAAGAAAAGGGACCTGAGAAGACTTCTTCTCCTACTCCCGAGGTCCAAACCCAGGAGATCCCATAGGAAGAAAAAGAATCCGAAAGTGCCCTAGACATGAGGATACCCGATATGTCGGAGAACCAAGTAAACAATCCAAAAGACAAGTCAGAACCAGACGAGCTAAAGGAAGGATCCCCGCTAAATGAAATCGATGATTCAACAGCCGATGAACAAGTAAGTATTGAGTATTTTCCCAACGTCTCTATTCTGCTAGATACTCATATCCATGAAAAGAAACAGATAGAGGTCAGGCCTTTAGAGCACAACGAGAAAGTTCAAGAACCCAATCTTGAACAAGTATACACCACCGAAATTTTGGGAAACACACTCACATGGGGTGATCAATAGATTCCCAAACCTATGGACAAGGTATCCTATATTTATGCAATCTCCTACGATTGAAAGAGGAAGTCCATAGTCCAAATAACCACTAAGAAAAGGAGGATCACATTGGATCGCTCCATCCTCATCACTATAGAGGAGAATTTGATAAACAAAAAAAATGTCAGAACATCTGAGCTCCTCAGTGTGGGGATGGCGCTCTCGGATGCCACCCTGGATAGAGCCAAACAAGATGAAAAGTAGTTGGTCTCCACCCTAAAGGAACTAGAACATTTTCTCCACCTAGATGAATACTATTAGGGCTCCACTCAGACCACGGTATACCTAAGAAGTGAGTTTGAAGAAGCTTACAACCAATTCAAAAAAGAGAGGCACCTTTTTACTGCATAGATAGTTGAGCTCCAGGAAGACACTCTCATGGCACTCGCGATGTGCAAGGATATGGAGCGGTGGAATGAAAGGGCGCATCAAGCCATAGAGAGACTTGAATACATTGATGCAGTTCAAAAGGGTTGGGATAAAGAAGAACACGACATCCAGACACTAGGAAAAATCAGTCTTGATTGCATGAAGAGATCAACCAAGTATTGGTCTAATATGTCTCAGGAACCACACCGAGAAATTCAAGAGAAGTGGGCCAAATGAGAGAAACATTGGGGGGGAATTAAAAAAGTAATGAAGGATATCACACTCCCCGAGTTTGGCACCCCCAACAACTTTGTCGACTTGTGCGACATAGTCGAATCACATACAAAGAAAGATTTATTATGGGTTGAAGAGCTAGCGAAAGTGACCAACACAATGCTAGGACAAGTGAAAATATTTATGGAACATTCGATTAGAGCTCGGATTGTGCTACAACAGTTAAACGCCAGCCTGGGTAAGTACCGGGTGCATGCGGTGGAGGTCAGAGGAATTTATGCAGCTCCAATGGAACATCACAGATTTCCATGGGCCCAAACCTGTGAGGAGTTTTTTATTAGTTGATCGAAGTATGAGAAAAGTCACCATTTCAAGTGATATCTTGAATTGACTGTTAAAGAAACTATTAGAAGAGGATGCCACATGGCGAATTTTATTTGGTTTAAACTACACTTAGCTATTATTTTCAATTGAATTTTATGTTATAAATAAGAACATCGACCAATTAGTTAGAGGTAAATGGTTGTTGCAAGAACTCTTTCTTTCTAGTCGTCAAAAAGTATTTTGAAGCTCCCTTTAATTGAGAAGTCCTTTTGGACCAGAGATAAGTTATTTTCATCAAATTCATGTGATTGGATGTGGAGAAGAACTATTTTCTATCTCATTTCATGAATGATGTTGTAATGAGTAAGAGCTATTCGATCTATTATCAAGTTATATGGTGCAATATTTTTTTGTTCTTTACTTTAATGATGAATATGAATCGTTGTGTTATCATGTGATGGATTATTATTGTAGTTGAATTATTTTTCTTTCCATTATCTTATCACATATGTTCTTTATTTCTAACAATTAGTTTCTGAGACAGTAATTGGATGCTCACATGGTTAATGTATTAGTACTAGGCATGTGTTATAAAATTGTCATCTACATGCTTGAGCAGCAGGTTATCCCGAGTTCAGCCTCTTCCCCAGTAGTTATAACTTAATTTTTTTTTTCCAAGTTGGTTTATACCGACTTACATCTCATATCAGTCCCACTCAAGAGAAAATACAAAAAGAGATAGTCTAAACTGAAGGAAGAGCCTTCACAAGAAAACATAAAGCCCATCGATAAATTGGTTGGATCGCAAGATCTGGAGAAACATTCCACTATTAAATGTTGCAGAGTCTAATTGGGCCTTGGTGGCGGGTTTGGTTCCTACCGTTGAATCAAGGGATATAGGACCCATCAACAAAATTGGTGCTAGAAGGAGGGCCTAAGAATGAATGGTTTGATATATATTTTACATAGTATTTCAAACAACCTATAGATTCAAAATAGCCCACATGCATGGCTAGTCATTCCCATGACAACCCACACACGATGAGTACTCCTGAAACGAGCAACTCACCCCAGCCCGAGGAAGAATCTTTTCACCCTGAAATACCTTACGCTCTTCCTCACGAGGAATTAAATCAATTCAGAAGAATCACAAGAGCATACGCCCAACATATCAGTGCGTTGTCCTTAGCTCCAACACTTCCTCGAAGAAAAAATATAAGTAGGCCTGTGGTCAATAGTCCAGATGAATTTTTCGTGCACACGGTAGAATACTTAATATATTTCGCAATCACTAAAATCCAAGATCCTCTTGATCTGATAACTGAAATGCTAGTCGACGACATCTTTGAACCAAATGATTTTTTGGAAGAGGAGGAGTTTAACTCGGAGTCTGAATATATGGAAGGAAACAACGACCATAATGAATAAAGGGTGAACCCACCTCTAAAAAATCAACCCCGATTGGCTAGAGACGCTTTGGCCCTAACGGGACCAGTCCATAACCTTCCTCGACATCTAAAGAAGTTACTTCCTAAATTCGATCCCGAAACCTCAGGATTGCCTGAAGGTCATTTCAAGAAATTTATACTAGCAATCAAGATTATGAACGTCCAACATGAAGACGTATTTTGCAGGTTGCTCCCCTAAAATTTTGAGAACTCAACCTCCACATGGTATTTTAACTTACCTGTAGGATCCATAACTAGCTGGGCAAAGTTCAAAAAGATTTTCTAGATAAATTTGCAGAAGAGACTACTACGGGAGCTATGACGGTTGAGTTTTTCTCCACCACCATGAGTTTGAAAGAGAAGGTTAAATATTTCAATCAAATATCCACGACCATCTTAAACAAATTCTATCCAGAAGCCAAACCAACTCAAGAGTTGCAAATCAAAGTATACACTAATGCGCTCCCATAATCTATTTCCATGTTTGTGAAGAGGGCTTCCCAACAAACCTTAGCTGAGAATTTTGAAGAAGCTAAAATGATAGAATTCCAGATGAAAGGGTGTAAAGAAGGCCAGGTCTCTTTAGTTAAGAAAGAAGTTCAACCTCCTCCTGGGAGACGACTCCTTTTGACTAGAGCGCCAGGGAAACAAGAAGAACAAACTCTCGACAAGGGTAATGGAGACATAGAATCTCTACAACGCATGGTTAATAAATTATCGAACAAGATCATAGACATGAAGAGAAACACAGGGGAAGGAAACCAAGGCCAAAGGCCCTATAAGCCTTTCTTTAAAAGGAACCCATTGTTCAAAGTCGTTGAACCTCCCCTAGCTAACTTGAATATCGATCTAGGGAATGTCACATCTGATTCTTTCTATACTTATCACCAGGAAAAACACTCTGAAAGAGACTGACCTAAATGGGTGCATGCCATGAATTTGATGGCCAACCGGTTTTTAGACGATGTTTCCCTAACCAAAAAACCAAGTAGTTAGGTTATGAATGTGGTTGACCAGGAAGAGATTGACCCACTAGAAGATACAACCATGTTGATATGGGATATTGACCTAATTATTCCTTCGGACGACCTATTTCAGGTTCAAGAACCACCCACAGAGATCTTGGTTAGGCAAACTAGAAGTAAAGGTCCTCCTGTCTCAAAGGATCCTACTACCACTCAAACGTCAAGGGAAAGGTCAACTCCCGATCATCTGAAAGCACATTTTTCTCCCCGTAAGAATCCTATTAGCATCCATACGTGAGAATTGCCCAAACTGGAGTACAACGTAGTTGAATATCTAAAGAAGTTGAAGGCTAATATATTGGTTATGGACATATGCAGAATCCCTCAACAAAAATATTTCCTGCTACAAGTGTTGAGATCAGTAGAAAACACTATGAAAAGAAATGAGTAGAAAAGAAATCTAACTTCCATAGATCTAGTAAATAAACCAACTGCGAATACCTGCTCAGAAGATAAGAAGGGAAAACCTTTTGTCCCATCGTTTCTCTTAACATTTGAAATATTCAATAGGAACCTCCACAATTTTTTGGTAGATTCAGAAGCATATTCCAATGTTATGCCCTTGTCTATTTTCAAAAAATTAAATGTCGTTCCTCTCAAGAGCGATAAACATGTGATACAACTAGACAGAACCCAGGTCAAAGTCATGGGGGAACTCAAATATGTAATGATCAGGATAGCAACACATCAAACTCAAATAATTGACATCATTGTAGTAGACATCCACGAAGCCTATGGGTTATTACTAAGTCAATATTGGATTGAGAAATTATACAGGTACTTTAGTACAAACTAGGCACACCTTTGGATACCACTGAAGAGATACCAGAATATGATCCAAATCGATAGGCAGAGATACCTGAAACATATGGTCATTGATCTAGAAATCCTGAACGAACCCTCATCCACAGATTTCCCCGTGCTGGGAAATTATTCCTGTGATTCCCACTTCAGGAACTTTTCTCCTCTCTTATACGATGTCCCTCTCACTCAAAACTCTGAAATGGTTTTTCAAGATAAGTCGTCGATATCGAAAGAAGACACCCTCTTCTGTCAAGACCCTGTGCTAGAGATTACGAAACAAAATATAGGGGAGCAGGAAAGTAATAAGAAAGAGGAAAAGGGAGATTGTTGTTCACAAATTTGGACCATATACTTTGATGGATATAAATCACAGGAAGGATCAGGGGCAGGGTGCATCCTTATTGATCCAAAAGGTAAACGTCATTTCATGTCCTGTAGAATAGAATTCAAATGCACCAATAACACCGTCGAGTATGAAGCTCTAGTACAAGGGTTAAATAAATCCATAAACTTAAACGTCAAATAATTGAAAGTTTTCATAGACTCAGAGATTATCGTTAGACAATTAAGGAATATTATACATTGCAATTCCCCGCACCTAAAGAATTATCAGTAGGAAATACATAGGTTAATAGAGCATTTTGAAGCTTTCAATATCACCACGATCCCCATAGAAAATAATATCCTTGTTGGTTCCTTGGCCACAGCTCCTTCAAGGCTGTCACCTCTAGAAGATTATGAATCCTCCTGATTCACTATGGAAATACTCTACAAACCATCGGTGCCTAACAACATTTATAATTGGAAAGTCTTTGAAGGAGATGAACAAATCATAAACTTCCTGACTAACCAAGACAATTTCAAAGATTTGGCTATCAACGATGAAGTATTCCAGGAGAAATTGACAGAAACTGATCCTTGGATAGTTCAACCTATTGACAGATCGAAATCTCACACCATCTCGAAATGGATAGCTAATTTGGAAAATCTGTTTGACCTGAAAGAACGATTTAGGGGGCCTAAAAATGCAAATACCGGTAGCTCTTGTCCCCTACATGAAACTATAAATCTTGGAACCCCAAAAAACCCAAAGAATGTGAATCTCAACAAGACTATATCTAGAGAGGAAAGAAGGGCTTATCTCAAAGTGTTGAAACAATATCAAGATGTCTTTGCATGGTCCTACTGATATCTAAAAACTTATGACACCCGTATCATTCAACACACTATACCTTTAAAACCTGAAGTTAAACCCTTCCAACAGAAGATCTGAAAGTATCACCCATCCCTGGAACCCCTCATGTATCAGGAATTGAAGAAAATTTTAGATTCCAAAATCATCTTCCAGGTTAGGCATTCCGCGTGGGTAGAAAATCTGGTTCCTGTGAGGAAAAATTCTGGAGAAATCTGCTTATGTGTCGATTTTAGGAACCTCAACAAAGATTTAGAAAAGGACAATTACCTAGTCTCGCTAATGGAGCAACTCCTGCATACCGTGTCTGATTCAGATATTTTCTCTCTACTGGATATTTTCTCAGGTTACAACCAAGTTTTGGTTTCGGAGGAAGATCATTTAAAAACTACCTTCCAAACCAAATGGGGAACCTTCACTTATAAACGCATGCCCTTTGGATTAATCAACGCAGGGGTGACCTTCCAAAGGGTAATGGATGTAGCATTTCAGGGACTAATAAACAAGTGTGTGGTAGTGTATCTGGATGACGTGACTGTGTATTCAAAGAACAGAGAAGAGCACATCCAACAATTAACTTAGATTTTCGAAAGGTGTAGGAAATACGGTATATCCTTAAATACTAAGAAAACTATTTTCAATGTTAAGGAAGGTAAGCTGCTAGGCCACATTATATCTCAAGAATCCATTCGCATAGACCCAGAAAGGATTAAGGCCATAGCTCAACTCTTGTTGCCTCACAACAAGAAAGTTATGTAGTCCTTCTTCGGGAAAATCAATTTCGTGAGGAAATTCACTCCTGATTTCGCGGAAACTATCAAAACCTTACAAAAAATGATCCGTAAAGATGATAATTTTAATTGGGATGATGAACAAAAGGATGCTTTCAGCAACATCAAAAATGCTATATCTCAAGCCCCCGTGTTACAAAGTCCTGATTTCAATAAAGACTTATTCCTCTATACTTTCACCTTCGACCAATCGTTAGCTGCAATATTGACTAAGAAGGATGATGACAACAAGGAGGATCCAGTGTCGTTCATGAGAACTAATATCCAAGGAGTTGAACTAATTTATCATGTCATGGATTAACAGGCCTATGCAGTATATAAGGAAGTAAAACACTTCAGGTCTTACATCCTCAAGAACCACACCAAAGTAATCATGCCTCACCCTGTGGTTTGATCCCTATTCACTCAATAAGAGATGGGGGAAAGAACAGGGAACTAGATGGAATTGGTCCAAGAATTTGATCTAGATATAAAACCTACCAAACTAGTTAAAGGGAAAGGGTTGTGCAAACTTGCAGTCGAAACCCAGGACCAAGTAAATGAAGATCACGGATGAGAGAATGAAATGGAATTATGGTGTGGTGAATATTCATACATTTCCCCAGGGACATATTCTTGGTATAATAATTTGACCTATCTCCTACACCACGGGACCTGTCCAAAAAATCTCAACCCTAGGGAAAGAAGGGCTATCAGGCTAAAATCTGCACAATATCGCCTCATAAATCCGGTACTCTTCCGAATTAATTATGATGGGGTACTACTAAGATGTCTCGAATGTGAAGATGTAGAAAAAGTTTTGAGGGAGCTCCATGATGGCCCTATTGGTGGGCATTTCGCAGGAAACACCACTGCTCATAAGATACTGAGAGTTTGTTATTATTGGCCCACCTTGTTGAAAGACACTCACACCTAAACTAGAAACTGTAAAACTTGTCAAGTGAGCGTTGGGAGGGAGAAGAGGGAAACATTCCCACTCCAACCAGTGACTATCTCTAGGCCTTTTTAGCAATGGGGGTTAGATATTATAGGATAAATTACACCCACTTATTCAAAACAACACACGTATATTCTTACTACCACCGACTATTTCACAAAATGGGAAGAGGCCATCCCTCTGACTCATGTAAACAAGAAGGTGGTGATCCAATTCATAGAACAAAAACTAATCATAAGGTTTGGGCTCCCTTCTATCCCATTTTTTGATAATGCAAATTATTTTTCTTCCATCTTATTGATAGAGCTTTCTCTGGACAAAGGAATCATAATTAGGTACTCTGCAAATTATTATCCACAAGGAAATAGAGTGGTAGAATCAACCAATAATAACCTAGTGAGAATATTAAAAAATACGATTGTAGATAACCAAAGGAATTGGCATAATCTACTTCATAATTCTCTATGGGCCGATAGGGTCACACCCAAGGAAGCTATAGGAAATTTCTTTTACTTTTTGGTTTACGGGCAGGAAGCCATTCTCCCAAATCGGCTTTATCTTCCATCTCTTAAACTAGCCCAAGATTCCAGCAGGGAACCTTCATCGGTCATACAACAAAGAATTGATACTCTGCTCATGCTAGAAGAAGAGAGAGAAAAGGCTAAGTCAAAATTTCTAGCTCACCAATAGATAGTGAAAATATGGTTTGATAAGAATAAGGCTAAAGAGAAATTTTTTGAAGTAGGAGACTTAGTCCTAAAATGGGACAGGGAAAATGAGCCAAAAGGGAAGCATTCTAAGTTTCAGAATCTGTGGCTTAGACCTTTACAGGTGGATGAGAATATTGGGGCAGGAACTTATCAGTTACAGAATCTAAGGGGGGAACCTGACGCCCTCCCAGTAAATGTCCAAGAAGTAAAACAATATTTTCAATAATAATAATATATAAAAAAAATGTTTATGTTTTGTATTAGTGTTTTCAGGATTGCGAAATGCATTTTTGTTGTTTTCTTTGGCTTTCTGGATTTCTGTTCTTTGAAATTTGTGTTTAGAAAGACAATGTTCGAACTTAAATCATGTGACATAGTGAATTCCATTCCTAACTCATCGCTCATATAAAACACAAGAAGCATTGAGGAGCTTGCAGTTACTTTGAGGAGTCCTCTATCTAACCTGCGCAAATGAACAACATCGGAGAAATGTCAAAAGTGTCTTCTTAGTGGTTTGGTAAGACCTTAAGGGAAATAAGGAAATATGGAAAGGACTACATGAACCTCAAACACAAATATAGAAAAGGATCCACCTTAACTATCTCACTTTTCAAAATAAACAGACATCGCCCTCTCCCACTCGCTCAGGGCATCATGCCGGAATAAAATTGATATTATCAAAAGAGTGAATAGTAGGAGAGGGTATGCAGATATCTCCACTGGCAGCTATGGATGCTCACTGGCAGCAGAGCAAGGTCTGTGATGTCGGGGTGACTCCGTCAGGGATATGGACACTCTGTGGCAGTGGAGAAACACCATAGCAATTGAGTAAAGGTAACTAAAGGCTTAATGCCAGTGAATACTTTACTAGATTTTGTCAAAAAAGGCACGAGTAAGGGTTACAGGAAACAAAGGAGGAATAAAGTTTAAAAAACCCCACGGGCAGGCCCAAAAGAATCAACCAAAGGATTTCATATTTAAGGATAAAAGAGGCTCTAATTTAAAACCAGTAAGGTTCTCCACCATCTTTTTTATCAGCCGAGCATGAAGGAAGAACAAAGATTCCTCTTTTGCCCAGTGAATCGCCATTTATTGAGAATTCAACACACCCTAAAAAGCCTATGTCAAATTTTACTTTTGTGGTACCACCTAATTTTTCACTATCTAATTAGACCTTAGTATGAAGAATGTGCCTTTACTTATCATTTTGTTTTCCATTTAAGTCTTTCAAAGTTTTCTCGAGCATGAAAAAACCATTAACTTAAAAGACTAATATCTAAATTAGAGAATTGACAGTCAAAACTTTCCCCGACACGCTTAAGGAATCCAGCATAAAAAAGGATTAAGCGTGAAAGAAAATGCTAGAGAGAACCAAAGTTGTCAAGTCTCGATCTTCGTCGGTGTCAGCAGACATGAGATTTATTTTGCGACAAGAATCACCGAGAATATTGTCGATGACCGATCCCTTCGGCATAGACAAACGACTAAAAGTGTAAGCGCTCAAGAATAATGAAATGATATCACCGATCACCGACTTCCGAAACTTTTTCAGCATCGGGGTTTTTTTACTATGATAACCCACAAAGGAACTACATGATGGAACTATCTCTGAGAGCCGATCCCCAATATCTTCTAGCATTGGGGAGTTTTTAGAAGGATATCTCGTGGAGAACATGATAATTCAACCCCCGATCGCTGACCCCGATACCTTTCGGCCTCATCAATCCCAAGTTTATTTTAATGCACGTATTTTGTTGAAAGACACGACTCCGACTAAGATACATAGTAAAACCACCTGTCCTTTGTTGCCATCTGTCATTGCCCGAGTGATCAGACATACGATCTAGTTTTCCCTAGAGTCGTTACTATCTCTTGAGACCCACATCGCACCCCGAACCAGTTTTACCACGTCAACATCGTACGACAAAATTTGTCAGTGTCGAAAGTTTTCTCAGGAGGATACCGATGGAAACATGCATAAGGGTATTTCCAATTCCCTATCTACCCACTAAGAAAACGACGCGATGGGTTGTTTTATCTCTAAGATATGCTAGATACAACACATTTAAAGGGTCAATTAATTCTGGAATCTTGCATTAGTTTCTAATTCGTGTGTGAATCAAAAGGACCATCTGAACATGTCGATACAATGCATATCCCTCCACGCCTCCATCATCAACCCATGTAGAATTTATTTGCAGAGATTCGATGGTATATTGTTTTGAATTTCACCCATTACTTGTATTAACTGGTTGATACGAATGGTAGGATCTCTCCCGCCATATTCTTTTGAGTCATTGTAAACAAGGTTATTCTGTGTGCGAAGGAGTTCAGAACATCTAGAGGAGCAAGACGAGCAGTCTGGGGATAGCTTCCAAGGTCCAATGAGTATTAAAAAACATTTTATCAAGAGTTATAGGTATGTACCTGTATATGGATGTTTTATGTTTCATTTCATACGTTTTTTATCCAATGTTACTCTGTACACTTTCCTTAAGGATCGTTTTTGGTTGCAGGAACGATGCCTCCGAAGAAACCCACCACCAGGAAATATCTAGGAGAACCAAAGCTACAATAACCATATGTGGGAGAAGGTTCCTCCATAGTGGTTGCAAGACAATTGGAATTTGCTCCAAAGTCAGTGCCTGTCATCAAAACAACCACCAAGAAGGCTTCCGTTCAACCCCGGGCCTTTGGAGACACAGAGGCAAACATTAGGACCAAGACAGTATTCCCGCACTGGGAAGAATGTTTCAAGAAAATCAAGATGGAGGAATTCCCCGAATATACCCCGTACAATGATCCTGATATCAGAAGACCCGACGATGAAGTCCTCCCGAATTTCTGAAAGGCGTATCTGCACATGGTGACGAGCAGGACTCCGGCATTCCCCTTCATAGAACTCTTGAAGTGGCTTAATGATCACATTAACACACAAATATGTTTGGTTAGTGACAAAAATGATGAGTGTGTCTGGTTTTTCCTACTCGTGCAATTTCAAAATTACTACAAGCTCAAAGAGCCGGAGGAGCGGTTGAAAACTGATTTTGTTTTGAGTTTCTATGAGAAACACGACACCAACAAGGTGATGGATTCCTGGAGGAGAGAGGATAAAAAGTTTATCAATAGGACCTCCAACTAGTACCCGATGACCAACATATAGAGCCTTACATCTATATAATTTCCCTCCTCTATCGATTGCATGGGGAGAAACAATGAAAATGTGCATGATTTTCCAAAATTTGAAAATGTATGGAATCTACCGACGAAAATATCGAACTGAGGAAGTAATAATGTAGAGCACTACAAACAGGGAGTCCATAGAAGGAATTTGAGTAGTAGTGCTTGTGTAAATGATTGGAAGCATAGAAGGAAATGTGATAATGATATTCATTTTGGTAATTTTTATTTTATTTTACCCTATAGCAATGCACCCGAGAGTAAGATAGAACAATGCTTTATGTAGTACTGGAATGCACCGGTACACTTTATTTATTTTACCCTATCATGGTGTGGCATATAGTAAGAGGCACCAATGTGTGGTAGTATGAGTAATGCACTAGTTGAATTTTTGGCTATATGTTAAAACAACTTGAGGCTATAGTAATATTAAGCACATTGTTATTGTTCTTCGTTGCACCAATATTGTATACGCATCGGGCAGTTAGGTTTTTTCACTGCACCGAAAAGGATTTTTGTTTTTTTCTAAGTACAACTTCGTATTGAATAACCAACTATTCTAACCTAATTTTATGTGTCCTTCATACATGCACCAATGCTATTCATTTAGCGTGGAGCTCCAATATGCATTTTATTTTAAAAAAAAATTAAAAAAATTATATTTTAGCATTTATATGAATAATGGTTATCGATGTGCCTTATTAGTTCAACACTAGGGAATTATGTTTGCAAGTGCACCAGTGCATTTTTCTTATTTATGTGCACCGATGTAAATACCTCTGCAAAAACCTCCAACCACTCACCTTTTCTAACAACCTCTGCTATTAATAGAGAAGGAATAAATTTTTCAAGGAGGTTCCATAAACAAATCCACTACAAGGCGTTCTCCTTGTAGTGATGGGTTCATTTCATGATGATTTCCATCACTAACAATCATTTCTCATCCAATATATGCTCCTCCATGAAATAAAAAAGTAAGATGACTAACCTTATTCCATCAAATCTTAAAGGATCACACAACTATGTCCCTATCCAATGCACATATCTCTCCATGTATACACAGATTCTACAAGACATCTCATAGCCTCATTCTTACTAGCTACTCATAGAATCTAATAAAGCTATATCATATGAACATATTCTCCTCTAGCTCAAATTACCATCTGTAGTGGGGTTTATGTAAAAAACTTTCATGTAATATTGTAAATATTCACTAAGATTGATATTTGCACATCATCATCAATAGGTTTTTCTTATCTTTATCCTTCATTGGGGTCTAAAAGAGTGACCACCCTAAGATTCATTTTCTCAAAGGACATCTTCATATCCTTATGGTTCAAAATTACACCATTATCAAATGCTTAATATACACCCAACAAGGATGGGTAGGGGTCCTTTCATTGATCTCAATGACTTCAAAATAAACCATAATATTCATCCCATCTATATTTAACTCCACATTTCAAACTGTTACAATAGGGAAAAGTCTATATTGATTTGATAACCTCAACTAGATGGGTAACTAAACCAATTTTTTCTTCCCTATCAACTCCTAAGATTTATTAGGAAGGATGTTCACATTAGATCCAATATCTAACATGACATCCTTCAGTTCATAACCTCCCAACTCCATGGTCATCTTGACATACCTTCCTATTATTTTTCTCTTTTTCTTAACTCATCTTAGATTATTCTAAGGAATAATAGCTAAGATAAGATAATCATCGTCCCACATCGGTATCCATCTTGATAAGATATCTACTAATCTCCTAGAAATATTTTGATCACTTATCAATTTGATACAACATCTTAAGAAGTCACTCACCTAATTGGAAAACTTTTCCTTCGACCTTCTATTCATTTTACCTCCTTCTTGTACTCAGGTGTATTATGAAATGTCTCCATTTCATTATGAAAGTATTGTTTCTTCCTTTCTGCATCAAACTTCAATGGCCATGACATATATTTCTTGATCTTTCTTGTCAATATTTCTTCTACATCCATCTTGGTATTTTCTCCACCTCATGTTACCACATGTAATTTTGCAGTGCATATATCTTATCTACACGAATCTACTATCACTACATGTACCTTATTCTCTTCCCATTTGTTTATCAAATATAGGAATTCCTATGTCTTGTGGTATGTGTTATGATAGTAGGAATAGAGCATGTAGGGTTTCATATAATTTCAAATGAAGTATTTACTTATCCATAGTTAGAACAAGTAGGTCCCCTTAGGTCTCTATATCCACTTCATCATCTTCTTCTAAATCATCCCTATCCTCTTCCTCCATTATCATCTATATCTTGAACAAGGAAAGTGTTTGTCATGTTTTCTTTAATCAACTGCAAGGACCTGTAGTTGTTTTCCATGTCCCGTGGATTTAAAAAATGCACATAATGACATGTTTGTTAAAGTTTGATACTTTTGTAGCATAGATAAATGAGGTGGATAATGACCCCATTTTTTGTATATTTTTCACCACTCCAGCTTGTACCTCATGGGGAATGGATTTGACGTGCCTATAGTAGTGTAATTACTCATCACTAGGAATTTGTTTCTATGATGCCCCTCTATTCTACACAAAGTTCACAAAACATTCTTGTGCACTTATTTTCCCATGGACACATCATATAACTTATCATTAAACACAACAAATAGACTATAAATATATGTCATTCCTCATGATGATTCACCGCATCTAGGAGTGGATTCCAAATGTATAATTATATTCAACACCTCTTCCTAAGTTGTGATATTATAGTATCTGAGGGGGATATATATGTGGAGATATAATCCAGCAATAAACCATTTCCTATGCTTTACATAATGTATTTGAAATGTTAACTTGCCTAGTAATTCCTTAAACCTCTATTCATAGTCCCAAACAGACTCTCCAAAATTATATTTTCAGATCTCCTTGAGATATACTATACACTATTGTTTTAACTTAGGCTTTCAAAACTCTTCGATTAAATCCATCCTTATCTCATTTAAAGTCCTTATCTGGGTTGCAAGTGTACTAACCTTATACTTCAAGTCCTTCTCTGGATAATGCATGCATGGGGGGTGGTTCAAAAATTACATTGTACCAATTTACTTATATAATTCCTTCTTTGCTAAACCCAAAAGTATCTTCTAGTATTAAGTTATCAAACAAACCTACAACTATTCAAGTGTCCTCAATCTCACTAAGGGCATCCCCAAAATCACTCTAGACATTTCCATTGATTAAAGAATATCACTTTCATCCTCATCCATGTATTCAATATTTCTTATCAACCATTTGGATCCAACATCATCTATATCTACTCTACTATCATCTATTTTGGCATGGGCTAAGGATGCCACCTCCTGCATGTTGCACCTCTATAGTGGTATTTCCTTCGATCTACACACACCTATAACATGGTCTCTACAATAGTGCACTCCTATGCTTCTTTTCTTTTCTTTTTATTACCCCACTACTATTTTGTACCATTTTGTTCTCCCCTTTTCTTGGAACTATCAAGTTGGACTTTCCAAACTACCTTGTGTATCACATTTATTCAATCATATATTTCTGCTCATACCTTTTTCTATGCCTTTGGATCCATTATTCTTTCTATCCTTGATCTAGATTTATGAGAGGAATGAAATGAAAACACAAATTTATAATACTAACATAGATACACGGTTAACAATAACAGAGATATAGTAAAAAATGACTTCTATTAAATAAGAAATATGTTGAAAACTGTAAAATGCAGACTGAAAACAAGCTTGCTAGAATGGTGGTAGCTTATCTATGAGAAGAAATGTGACGACTACACTCATTCGCAAGAATATGAGTATAATGAGGCTCTGAAGGCCGATTTACAATAAACATGAATGCCAAAACCATATACATCCAAAAACGTAACTCTAGGAGATGAAGCGCCAAAAGTGATGTGGGTCCCATTGGGGTAAGTTAGTACATCAACATCCCAGGGTCATAACGTTTGCATACGATCTCCGTTTAGGGCGCGCGATAGCTAGTTGGAAAGGTTTGATGAGGAGATTCATTTAGGGGGGGGAAATAAAGCCTTATCCTATCCCTGAGGTGCCTGATCATGATAAAACGTCATTTAGGCCCTCAAAATGGCCCCAGAAGTTTGGGACCCAAAAAAACTGCTAAAAATAGTAACTTGCCAAAAAAATGTTTTGAGCCACTTAGAATAGGTGGGAGACCAACGATATACTCCTGGATAAATCCTCCCCCATTAGGAAACAATGGTCTCCATTTCTTTCAATTCCCCCATTAGATGAGGAAATTTCTGTTGAATTTGGCCCTGGGTGAGCCACTTTCCTTGGTGCAGGAGTTGACCTACTTTGACAACCCGATAAAGTAGTATCCTCTACTGGAGAGTACCCTTGACCTATGTGTCCATGATATAATTAGTGGATTCCTATTCTATGTAATCAGGTTTGAGCTCTATTGGTGTCAACGGTTCTGCTATCTCCAAGGTGTCCAATAATGGTGGAAAATAAGGCCGAAGGAGGTCCACATTGAACATTGGGTAAAATCCAAGGAAGGGGGTAAGGTTCAACTCAAAATCATTGTCACCCATAGCCTTGGAGACGGTTTAAGGTCCATAACGGAGTGGACGAAGATTTTGATGAGGCCATGTAAGGCGTTCTTTCTGTAAGTGCAACCAAGATTTGTCTCCCACCTGAAACTGGTGTGGCACCCGGTGTTGATCATGGTGTTGCTTGTACTTGGAATTGGACTTCTGTAAAATATCCTAAACCTGTTGGTGGATGTGTTGGATCTGCTCAATGAACTGGGTGTCTTTTTCAGCTTCAGTTGGAGCATGCACCAAGTCTTCTTGGGTGGCCACAAGGGGTAGTGCAACATCCATGGGACCCAATGGTTGAAATATCAACCCCACCTGAAAGGGGATGTGGTTGGTTGAGCTATGTGTGGATCTCTTGTAGATGTGTTGAACATAGGGAAGAATCTCATACCAAGTGAGTGGGTTCTTGGACATGTACATGCGTAGTATGTGCACGATCATCCAGTTGATGACCTCGGTTTGGTCATTTGTCTAGGGGTGGAAGGTAGTGGACTTAGTGATCTTGGTGTCTAGAAGTGACCAAAGGATCAACCAGAATGAGTTGAGTAACTCACTGTACCGATATAAGATAATGGTTTGTGGGATCCCAAAGTGTACCCACACTCATTCAAATAAGATCTTGGCAGTGGCTGCCATTGTGATGCTATTCTTGCAGGCGGCCAAAATCGCCATCTTGGAAAAGCGATAAACAGCCACAAAAACACACTCCTTTCCCCGCTTGGTGGAAGAAAGGCCCGACATGTAGTCCATGGATATTGATTTCCAGTGCCTGTCAGGAGTAGGCAGAGGATTGCACATGCATTGTTTCTTAGTGACTAGTTTGGAAATAGCGTAGACAGTGTAGGATCAGATTCACTTGCTAGCATCCTATTGAAGTTTCGACCAGTAGAAATGTCGTTGTAGCATTTCCATTGTATTTTCCACACCAAAGTGTCCTACCACCCGACTATAGTGGGCTTCCCAAATCAACTTTGTTGGATTGCTTGATGGAACACAGAGATGGCACAATAACCTGTCCTGAAGATGGAAATTAGTGATAGTTGTGTTTGCACCCAAAATCTCGTAGGCATTGGCGAAGTCGGGATCTGTCTCATAGAGGCCAGGCCATCCGAAGGTCTCATGGTTACAAGAGTCTAGCACTCTTGTGAGTGTCGCGACTAGAGGTAGGCTTAGGAAATCAATGACTCGATTGGTACTTCTTGTTTTATACTTGATGTTGAGGTGGAACTGTTGCAAATATGTGGACCAATTCTAATGGAGGTCAATCTTAAATTTTCCTTGTTTCTGCATGAACTGCAACAACTTATGATCAATGTGGATGATTGTCTCCTTCCTGAGAATGTAATTCCTCCACTGGAGGCAGGCTTTCAAAATGGATTACATTTCTTTGTCGTAATTAGGGTACTTACGGACGACATCTAATAGTGTTTCACTGTGATAGGCCGCAGGGTGGCCGTGTTGACTGAGGATTGTGCCCACAACATAGTCTAAATCATATGCCTCGATCTCAAAGGGTTGTTGTAGATCAGTTAATGAAAGCACTAGGGATGAGCACAAGCACTGCTTCAAATCATCGAATTCTTTCTATTGGGACAGGCCCCACAAAAATTTTTACTTACCACCACACCTGGTTATTTGGCTGAGGACCCATGCAATATGGGAGAATGCCAACACGAACCCGCGGTAGAAATTGGTAAGGCCTAAGAAGCTCTAAAGTTTAGTGAATGTGGTTGGGGTTGGCCAATCATGGATGACTTGGATCTTGGCTGGATCAACATGCACACCATGCACGTCAACAATGTAGCCTAGGTATTGGACCCTGTCCATGTCGAAGGAGCATTTTTCGAGTTGGCATATAGATTGTATTTCCACAGGGTGTGAAGAACCTGCTAAATATGATACGAGTGTTATGCCCAAGTATTTTTGTATATGAGGATGTCATCCAGATACACCACCAAAAAAGAATTAGTGAAAGGCTACAAGATATCATCCATCATCCTCATGAAAGTTGTTGGGGCATTTGTCAAACCAAAAGGCATGCCCATTCATTCAAAAATACCTTCTTTTGACTTGAAGGCATTTTTCCATACATATGTCTGCTCTGCTGGGACCTGATGGTATCCATACTTCATATCAATCTTACAGAATTATTTGACCCCCTTGAGTTGATCAAGGAGATCGTCGATTCATGGAATTAGGTACCGATTCCTGACTGTTATTTTATTTAGAGCCCGGTAATCAATGCAAAGTCACCAGGTCCCATATGTCTTCTTCACCGACACAATTGGGCTTCCACAAGGTAATGAGTTGGGTCGTATGTTCCCCTTATGGAGAATTTCTTGGGTCATGCACTTGATCTCCTCATTTTCTAGTAGAGAGCTACAATAGACTGGCCCATTGGGTAGAAATGTGGCAGGGGTCATATCGATGGGATGTTTGACCTAACAGTGCAGAGGTATCCTAGTAGGTGATGGGAAGATGTCTATTTATTCTTCCACGACCTTATCCACTTTCTTATACTGTGTGAAGAGGTCAGTCATGGAGACCATGGATGTGGATGAAACATTTCGCTCACTCTAAGAGTGAATCATGAAGAAGAAAAAATTCTCGGTCTGAGAAATGACCTTCCTTCATTTCTTAGAAGAGATCAAGAAAATAGCACTAGGTGGGACTACCTCAGGTATCTTGTAAAATTTCCTATTCAAAATAATAATAACACTGCGAGGCCTA
Source organism: Picea sitchensis (assembly GCA_010110895.2). NCBI lineage: Eukaryota > Viridiplantae > Streptophyta > Pinopsida > Pinales > Pinaceae > Picea > Picea sitchensis. Next base: position 11,963 of record SNQJ01S0020363.1, on the reverse strand, counting down.
GACTCATATACAACATGACATTTCCATAAATAAGGTTGGCTCAAAAGAACATCACAAACTTCAAGGTGAGAAACATCACACAATACCTCATCTTTGAATGGATTGATGTCATGCAACATGCGACATTGTTGGTTGACACGAAGATCACTTCCTTGACAGACCCATATGATGGTGTAGGGATGCAGGTGAGGCGTTATCGGTAGAGCTAGCCACTTGAAAACCTCTGCTGATATGAGGTTCTTTTGGCTACCACTATCAATGATGAAGTGTAGTGGATTTCCTTTCACCCACATCTATGAATGAAAGAGGAGCTCGACTTCCTATGGCTCATCAGGTTCACCAGGATGGATCTTAGTGGTAGCTGTTGAGTTGAGGAAAATGTACAAATATCCTCCTTATTCTCATGGTTTATGATATAATCTTGATGGAGTTCTCCATTAATTAGAGATAATTAGGATAGAAAATGATTAAAAAGTATTCTAGAAATATTATGGAGTGATATTAGATAAATTCTAAAATTCAGTTGGAATTGTTTGATTTTATTGCAGGAATAGGTGAATATTGTTAAAATCAAAGATTTTGAAGATACATAGACTACTGGAAGATAAAGAGATCAGGCACAAAGCAGTTTTGAGGAATATTGATTCTCTATGTTGTAAACTTTATAAATAGTAAAAGAAATCTTGAGGATCTCTCGATCCTCAGGATGGAATAAATTACCCATATCATTGTAATATATAGAGGGTAATGAATCATAGAAAGACATATAAGAAATTTATTCAAGCATTCAGAACTCGAAATTTCTTGGTACAAGCAGTCTTTTGTAAATGTTGTACCAGTTATGGAATTAATAGAAGCTTTGGGCGTTTTCACCATTTTTTCATATTGAGTTTCTAACAGCAGTGCTTCTGAAGACCGAGGGCCCAGGCTGAAGGATTTACTATCTCAATTTGTAATTGTGTCTATTTGATTTATGTTATGTGATTTAAATCTCTTTTACAATAGTTAAAGATGAATGCATGAGTGTGTTGATGTTTTTATAGATTAGTTGTGTTGTTTAATTACAGAAGATAGATGCTTCATTTGAATATTACCGATTGTTGTTCCATTTCTCATTGATAAAGTTT
>SNQJ01S0020363.1:0-10826 GCA_010110895.2 Picea sitchensis | reverse complement strand
ATTTCCTAGTTTAGGTGATTTTGAGGATATTTCCAGATTATGTAAAACAATTTGCTATTATTCACAAGGATGTTTTACCTTGTGAAGAAACCTATATATACTTATGATTTTTGTAATAATGTTGATCCTCATTCGTGGGAGAACAAGGATATGGAGTTCTGATACAAACTGGAGCAAAATTGATGTTTTGTCATAGCTTTAGCTTCTCAATATATCAACATTTTGTTTCAAGTTTTGTATATTACTTTGCTTATGGTTTACGACTACTTTAGCTATCTAAATCAAATGCAAATGATATAATTTTATTACTGTTATCCATACTTTGTCTCTTCCAAATAGATAAAAGACATAACAATTGTCAATTCAGTTTGTGAATGACAGGTTTATCTTCTTCATAGATTGAATTGTTAAATATAAGTCTTTGCATAACAGGTTTCCCTTATTGCAGGAATTTATAATCATAAAATTGTTATGATTTTCTTTTATGTCTTGTTTGTCCTGTAAAACACTTCAAGAAGTAGCACGACCAATCGTTTTCGAGAAGCTTAAGGGCTAAAACAGTGCAAGTTTCCTCCTCCGACCAGCTTAGAAGTCATCATACATAGGGCAGACTTGGAGCGTTTCCAGGTCAATTAGTTCGTTGTTTACTGTTTCCATTAAGTAATTTAATTTAGATATAAGTTTGATTAGATTTATATTAGATTGTTTAATTTTAGTAAATATATTAGATTGTTTAATTTCAGTAATGATTATTTCTTTTTCATAAAATATAAAAAATCAAAAAGAGATCCTTGGTTGTCTTAGGGCAGAAAACACATGAATTTTGCAGGTTTTAATTAAATCTGTAGACTGTTTATAGTGTATATTTGTGAATAAATAATGTTGCAGCTGATAATTAGATAGTTGATTTGAGTTATTATGATAGTAATTAGTAGTTTGTAGATAGAATAGTTAGAATAGTTTATATTTAGTATATTAGTTCCTTTTCTTTGTTTTATTAGTTTCTAGTTTCCTTTATTTTAGTTAGTCTCTTATATTTAGTTATAGTTTAGTTTGTTTTATTTACTTTAGTTAGATTACTTAGCTCAGATCATTTCTCTCTTTGGTTTTCATAGAAGACCTTAGAGCGGCCAACGAAGCCGTTAAACTCGTTAGGGTGGTCCATTCCAAACGGCTTGGGTTATTTAGACAACCCCGGACCGGTTCCACTCTCCCAGTTGACGGACGCTCAATTCTGCTCGTCAACAGTGTCCCATGTCAACCCTCATACCTATGGATATAAAGGTTTTCACTGTGACTAACACAGAGAAGCTAGATCCAACTTCCTTCAATGGTGAAAAACCCCGATACCAACAGTGCATACACAAAGGAAACCACAAATTATTCATGGATAGATAACAAGTACCGAGATAGAAGGGTTACCATAGAGGAGCGAGGCTCCAACCTAGCCGATAGTGATGCTTAACACACACAAGGTGTACCCATCGTGGCTCTTAAAACAACCACAACACTGAAGTGATGGCAAGGCTGAGTAAGAACATGAGAGCCCATTTCATTTCCTTTAGTGATGAAATCAAGCATTTCCAAAATGAACAAAACACAGTGATGAAGAGTGCCTTCAACCATTAAAGCCATAAAAACCAAAGACTGTACAAGTGATGCACATGTGTGGGGACAACTATCCACCCAAGACTTAAACAAAAATCCTCCAACTGAGCCAGTAGTAGTAACAAAGAGCTATCACCAGGAAGATCGATAACCTCTACGCACTCAAAAATATTACAGGAAGAACCATCCATTTTCATTCAAACACCAAAATTTCACACAGTTTCAACGCTTATGAAAAACACAAAACCATACACCTGAGCCAGTAATCATTTCATAACTAGAGCAAAGTCAAGAATGGACAAAAAAAGGACATACTTGTTAATTGAATTCCTTAAAATGAGAGCTGGCCAAGTGGTTCCTCCTTACTAAAATTTTGGATCATAACACAACAACAATATTGAACAATAGCCCGACTAGGGTGGTGACCAATGGGAAGAGTAAAGGTGATGTGCAGTAAATGCATGTCGCCTCCACCCACATCTCATTAACTCAACAGTACATGCCAAAACATTCTCCATTAACACGACTAACCAAACATGAATCGAAACCATCAACACATTAAAAGCCAATAGTGCGATCACCATATCCCATTTCACATCATATAACTCAAACAAAATCGCCTAACCATTAACATTCACCACCTTTCCAAATGCACCACCACATTTCAACCATATGCATATTAACATGTGATTTAATCACAATTTCATAATCATTTACTTGTTAGATAGGGTTTAGAAATAATCATCAAGTCTTTTCATGCATGTAGTATAGTTAGGATAGCTCTAAAATCTTCCCCTAGCAATTGTTTCTCATTTCCTTCAAATTATTCGCATGTGGTATTACAGAACTAGTTCCCTTTTCTTTGCAATTGTTATAGTATTTTTCCTTTCACATAATTTCACTTACATGTTTGTTATGAAGGTGCGATAAGAACAGACAGTAATGGCATTAATGAATAGCATAGGTTGTAGTAACATAAGGAATCAACCCTTCATAATCTCAATTCATCAACCAATACCAGCAATATATTCATCAATGATGTGAGGCGTATCGCACATCATATCAACATCAAAATTGAAACATATTTGCTCTCCAATAGTTCAAAGGGGTCCCACCTACTAGTATTATTTAGTCTTTAATAAAGATAGTCTTTAGCAACACTTTGCGGGAGAAACTTTGTTGATGTTTTCAATCGTCAACAATAATGTTACTATTTATGGTGAGGGGAGCCCACATTCCTGATCTGGTCCGTGTACTTCCACATGAGCACCTAATGCACAATAAGATAACATTATCATAATTTTCTTGATAAATATCACCCTTCCCCATTAAATTCAGTGTTTCTACCCATTCATCCTTCATTCCTTTTATCAAAGTGGCTTTAAGTACCTCACCTGGTAATGTGTTGTATGGTGTTCTTTGAAAGTTATACTGAAACCTTTCAACATATTCCTCTAGTGTCTCATTTTATTTTGCAATCATTTGAAAGATTTTGTCTTTTAGATCCTTGGTTCTACAATAATCTTGATATTTTGTGAGGAATGTTTGTTTCATTTCATCCCAAGAATTTATGGTTCCTCCTCCCAATCTCATAAACTAGCACAAAGATGCTCCTTTCAGGGTGGAAGGGAACAACTTCAGTTTCTAGGGTTCAGAGGTGTAGTCATATCCTCTACATAGGACATCAAATTCGAATAAGAACACATCAGGGTCCTCTGAAATTAATCCATGAAAGGTTGGCAGATTCTGTAATGGGATCGCTTTCATGGGGGCATTAGCAACTAGATCAACTATCGGATATTCCAAAGTGGAAGTCTGGGCTTGTGGTTGATTTGGTTACACCATTTGCTTGAAAATATGCCAATAATATTTAGGAATGTATTGGCCTGGGTGTTCTATTTGGGGTGATTGATTACTTGATCCCCTAGGGGATTTAATCACACTACCTCTATATGGGATTTGATGTATAGCTTTTCCTATCACAGGAGATCCAGGATCAGGTGGTGGTGATGGGTTTTCTTTAGAAACCCTATTGGTATCCCCTTATCCTTCTTCCAGGTTACAAGAGTTTCCCTCATCTAAAGGGTTGAGAGGTGGAAGATTTGTATCTTGAAAAAAAAATTCAGTCCCTTCAGTTCTACTATGAACCTCATCATGGGCTGCAGTTGGTGAATTTTCTGCCTGAGGTCTTCGGGTAGAACCTTTCCGGGGTCCAACCAAGGCTTGAGATTCAAATTTTTGGATGATGTCATCTATGAAAGTGCTTCTTCCAGGGGGCACCGAGCCCTGGCCTTTTGTAGTGTTTCGTGGGGTTTTGGGTTTTTCAGGTTCTTTCTTCTTAGTCATACACACTTCACACAAAAATTCTAAGTACCTATATGACCTCTATGTATCAACTAAAGGTAGGCACTGGCATAAGCATTTTACTTATTGCCTACATAGGCTCTTACCTTTCGTTTTCAATACCTCGTCCTTCAGAGACACAACCTATGCTATCTTTGACATTCTCCCTGGAAATGATGCCAAAATGTTCGGCTCTAAAGATGTCCTAAAACAATCGTAGTTTAACATTAATTTATCAACATGAGGATTCGTCTTTTATTTCAAGAATATCAGCAAAGTCTATGCAGATAGTTGTAGAGGCTAAAAATCATGTAGTCAAAGAAAATCTGAGTTTATCAACAATCAAGTTCCTCACACATTCATTAAAATTCTGAAGCTAAAATCTATACTCAACAGAATTGAAATCTGATCTATAACATGCTGTGAATTAAAGGCATTTAACTAAATTGTTGAATAGATCTAACTAAGAAACAATAATTGAATTTAAGAAAGTTCTTAATAAAATGATCTATCAATGACTATTTAATCTGCTGGAAAGAACAACTAAGTACTATAAATCGAGAAGGAACAACAAATGTACTTTTAAACGAAAGGAACAACAAATGCTAATTTAAGAGAAATGAACAACAAATGCTAACTTAATAAAAGGAACAACGCATGTGAAAATGAGAGGAACTGTCAATCAACAAACTTTATCAATGAGAAATGGAACAACAATCGGTAATATTCAAATGAAGCATCTATCTTCTGTAATTAAACAACACAACTAATCTATAAAAACATCAACACACTCATGCATTCATCTTTAACTATTGTAAAAGAGATTTAAATCACATAACATAAATCAAATAGACACAATTACAAATTGAGATAGTAAATCCTTCAGCCTGGGCCCTCGGTCTTCAGAAGCACTGCTGTTAGAAACTCAATATGAAAAAATGGTGAAAACGCCCAAAGCTTCTATTAATTCCATAACTGGTACAACATTTACAAAAGACTGCTTGTACCAAGAAATTTCGAGTTCTGAATGCTTGAATAAATTTCTTATATGTCTTTCTATGATTCATTACCCTCTATATATTACAATGATATGGGTAATTTATTCCATCCTGAGGATCGAGAGATCCTCAAGATTTCTTTTACTATTTATAAAGTTTACAACATAGAGAATCAATATTCCTCAAAACTGCTTTGTGCCTGATCTCTTTATCTTCCAGTAGTCTATGTATCTTCAAAATCTTTGATTTTAACAATATTCACCTATTCCTGCAATAAAATCAAACAATTCCAACTGAATTTTAGAATTTATCTAATATCACTCCATAATATTTCTAGAATACTTTTTAATCATTTTCTATCCTAATTATCTCTAATTAATGGAGAACTCCATCAAGATTATATCATAAACCATGAGAATAAGGAGGATATTTGTACATTTTCCTCAACTCAACAGCTACCACTAAGATCCATCCTGGTGAACCTGATGAGCCATAGGAAGTCGAGCTCCTCTTTCATTCATAGATGTGGGTGAAAGGAAATCCACTACACTTCATCATTGATAGTGGTAGCCAAAAGAACCTCATATCAGCAGAGGTTTTCAAGTGGCTAGCTCTACCGATAACGCCTCACCTGCATCCCTACACCATCATATGGGTCTGTCAAGGAAGTGATCTTCGTGTCAACCAACAATGTCGCATGTTGCATGACATCAATCCATTCAAAGATGAGGTATTGTGTGATGTTTCTCACCTTGAAGTTTGTGATGTTCTTTTGAGCCAACCTTATTTATGGAAATGTCATGTTGTATATGAGTCTAGGCCTCGCAGTGTTATTATTATTTTGAATAGGAAATTTTACAAGATACCTGAGGTAGTCCCACCTAGTGCTATTTTCTTGATCTCTTCTAAGAAATGAAGGAAGGTCATTTCTCAGACCGAGAATTTTTTCTTCTTCATGATTCACTCTTAGAGTGAGCGAAATGTTTCATCCACATCCATGGTCTCCATGACTGACCTCTTCACACAGTATAAGAAAGTGGATAAGGTCGTGGAAGAATAAATAGACATCTTCCCATCACCTACTAGGATACCTCTGCACTGTTAGGTCAAACATCCCATCGATATGACCCCTGCCACATTTCTACCCAATGGGCCAGTCTATTGTAGCTCTCTACTAGAAAATGAGGAGATCAAGTGCATGACCCAAGAAATTCTCCATAAGGGGAACATACGACCCAACTCATTACCTTGTGGAAGCCCAATTGTGTCGGTGAAGAAGACATATGGGACCTGGTGACTTTGCATTGATTACCGGGCTCTAAATAAAATAACAGTCAGGAATCGGTACCTAATTCCATGAATCGACGATCTCCTTGATCAACTCAAGGGGGTCAAATAATTCTGTAAGATTGATATGAAGTATGGATACCATCAGGTCCCAGCAGAGCAGACATATGTATGGAAAAATGCCTTCAAGTCAAAAGAAGGTATTTTTGAATGAATGGGCATGCCTTTTGGTTTGACAAATGCCCCAACAACTTTCATGAGGATGATGGATGATATCTTGTAGCCTTTCACTAATTCTTTTTTGGTGGTGTATCTGGATGACATCCTCATATACAAAAATACTTGGGCATAACACTCGTATCATATTTAGCAGGTTCTTCACACCCTGTGGAAATACAATCTATATGCCAACTCGAAAAATGCTCCTTCGACATGGACAGGGTCCAATACCTAGGCTACATTGTTGACGTGCATGGTGTGCATGTTGATCCAGCCAAGATCCAAGTCATCCATGATTGGCCAACCCCAACCACATTCACTAAACTTTAGAGCTTCTTAGGCCTTACCAATTTCTACCGCGGGTTCGTGTTGGCATTCTCCCATATTGCATGGGTCCTCAGCCAAATAACCAGGTGTGGTGGTAAGTAAAAATTTTTGTGGGGCCTGTCCCAATAGAAAGAATTCGATGATTTGAAGCAGTGCTTGTGCTCATCCCTAGTGCTTTCATTAACTGATCTACAACAACCCTTTGAGATCGAGGCATATGATTTAGACTATGTTGTGGGCACAATCCTCAGTCAACACGGCCACCCTGCGGCCTATCACAGTGAAACACTATTAGATGTCGTCCGTAAGTACCCTAATTACGACAAAGAAATGTAATCCATTTTGAAAGCCTGCCTCCAGTGGAGGAATTACATTCTCAGGAAGGAGACAATCATCCACATTGATCATAAGTTGTTGCAGTTCATGCAGAAACAAGGAAAATTTAAGATTGACCTCCATTAGAATTGGTCCACATATTTGCAACAGTTCCACCTCAACATCAAGTATAAAACAAGAAGTACCAATCGAGTCATTGATTTCCTAAGCCTACCTCTAGTCGCGACACTCACAAGAGTGCTAGACTCTTGTAACCATGAGACCTTCGGATGGCCTGGCCTCTATGAGACAGATCCCGACTTCGCCAATGCCTACGAGATTTTGGGTGCAAACACAACTATCACTAATTTCCATCTTCAGGACAGGTTATTGTGCCATCTCTGTGTTCCATCAAGCAATCCAACAAAGTTGATTTGGGAAGCCCACTATAGTCGGGTGGTAGGACACTTTGGTGTGGAAAATACAATGGAAATGCTACAACGACATTTCTACTGGTCGAAACTTCAATAGGATGCTAGCAAGTGAATCTGATCCTACACTGTCTACGCTATTTCCAAACTAGTCACTAAGAAACAATGCATGTGCAATCCTCTGCCTACTCCTGACAGGCACTGGAAATCAATATCCATGGACTACATGTCGGGCCTTTCTTCCACCAAGCGGGGAAAGGAGTGTGTTTTTGTGGCTGTTTATCGCTTTTCCAAGATGGCGATTTTGGCCGCCTGCAAGAATAGCATCACAATGGCAGCCACTGCCAAGATCTTATTTGAATGAGTGTGGGTACACTTTGGGATCCCACAAACCATTATCTTATATCGGTACAGTGAGTTACTCAACTCATTCTGGTTGATCCTTTGGTCACTTCTAGACACCAAGATCACTAAGTCCACTACCTTCCACCCCTAGACAAATGACCAAACCGAGGTCATCAACTGGATGATCGTGCACATACTACGCATGTACATGTCCAAGAACCCACTCACTTGGTATGAGATTCTTCCCTATGTTCAACACATCTACAAGAGATCCACACATAGCTCAACCAACCACATCCCCTTTCAGGTGGGGTTGATATTTCAACCATTGGGTCCCATGGATGTTGCACTACCCCTTGTGGCCACCCAAGAAGACTTGGTGCATGCTCCAACTGAAGCTGAAAAAGACACCCAGTTCATTGAGCAGATCCAACACATCCACCAACAGGTTTAGGATATTTTACAGAAGTCCAATTCCAAGTACAAGCAACACCATGATCAACACCGGGTGCCACACCAGTTTCAGGTGGGAGACAAATCTTGGTTGCACTTACAGAAAGAACGCCTTACATGGCCTCATCAAAATCTTCGTCCACTCCGTTATGGACCTTAAACCGTCTCCAAGGCTATGGGTGACAATGATTTTGAGTTGAACCTTACCCCCTTCCTTGGATTTTACCCAATGTTCAATGTGGACCTCCTTCGGCCTTATTTTCCACCATTATTGGACACCTTGGAGATAGCAGAACCGTTGACACCAATAGAGCTCAAACCTGATTACATAGAATAGGAATCCACTAATTATATCATGGACACATAGGTCAAGGGTACTCTCCAGTAGAGGATACTACTTTATCGGGTTGTCAAAGTAGGTCAACTCCTGCACCAAGGAAAGTGGCTCACCCAGGGCCAAATTCAACAGAAATTTCCTCATCTAATGGGGGAATTGAAAGAAATGGAGACCATTGTTTCCTAATGGGGGAGGATTTATCCAGGAGTATATCGTTGGTCTCCCACCTATTCTAAGTGGCTCAAAACATTTTTTTGGCAAGTTACTATTTTTAGCAGTTTTTTTGGGTCCCAAACTTCTGGGGCCATTTTGAGGGCCTAAATGACGTTTTATCATGATCAGGCACCTCAGGGATAGGATAAGGCTTTATTTCCCCCCCCTAAATGAATCTCCTCATCAAACCTTTCCAACTAGCTATCGCGCGCCCTAAACGGAGATCGTATGCAAACGTTATGACCCTGGGATGTTGATGTACTAACTTACCCCAATGGGACCCACATCACTTTTGGCGCTTCATCTCCTAGAGTTACGTTTTTGGATGTATATGGTTTTGGCATTCATGTTTATTGTAAATCGGCCTTCAGAGCCTCATTATACTCATATTCTTGCGAATGAGTGTAGTCGTCACATTTCTTCTCATAGATAAGCTACCACCATTCTAGCAAGCTTGTTTTCAGTCTGCATTTTACAGTTTTCAACATATTTCTTATTTAATAGAAGTCATTTTTTACTATATCTCTGTTATTGTTAACCGTGTATCTATGTTAGTATTATAAATTTGTGTTTTCATTTCATTCCTCTCATAAATCTAGATCAAGGATAGAAAGAATAATGGATCCAAAGGCATAGAAAAAGGTATGAGCAGAAATATATGATTGAATAAATGTGATACACAAGGTAGTTTGGAAAGTCCAACTTGATAGTTCCAAGAAAAGGGGAGAACAAAATGGTACAAAATAGTAGTGGGGTAATAAAAAGAAAAGAAAAGAAGCATAGGAGTGCACTATTGTAGAGACCATGTTATAGGTGTGTGTAGATCGAAGGAAATACCACTATAGAGGTGCAACATGCAGGAGGTGGCATCCTTAGCCCATGCCAAAATAGATGATAGTAGAGTAGATATAGATGATGTTGGATCCAAATGGTTGATAAGAAATATTGAATACATGGATGAGGATGAAAGTGATATTCTTTAATCAATGGAAATGTCTAGAGTGATTTTGGGGATGCCCTTAGTGAGATTGAGGACACTTGAATAGTTGTAGGTTTGTTTGATAACTTAATACTAGAAGATACTTTTGGGTTTAGCAAAGAAGGAATTATATAAGTAAATTGGTACAATGTAATTTTTGAACCACCCCCCATGCATGCATTATCCAGAGAAGGACTTGAAGTATAAGGTTAGTACACTTGCAACCCAGATAAGGACTTTAAATGAGATAAGGATGGATTTAATCGAAGAGTTTTGAAAGCCTAAGTTAAAACAATAGTGTATAGTATATCTCAAGGAGATCTGAAAATATAATTTTGGAGAGTCTGTTTGGGACTATGAATAGAGGTTTAAGGAATTACTAGGCAAGTTAACATTTCAAATACATTATGTAAAGCATAGGAAATGGTTTATTGCTGGATTATATCTCCACATATATATCCCCCTCAGATACTATAATATCACAACTTAGGAAGAGGTGTTGAATATAATTATACATTTGGAATCCACTCCTAGATGCGGTGAATCATCATGAGGAATGACATATATTTATAGTCTATTTGTTGTGTTTAATGATAAGTTATATGATGTGTCCATGGGAAAATAAGTGCACAAGAATGTTTTGTGAACTTTGTGTAGAATAGAGGGGCATCATAGAAACAAATTCCTAGTGATGAGTAATTACACTACTATAGGCACGTCAAATCCATTCCCCATGAGGTACAAGCTGGAGTGGTGAAAAATATACAAAAAATGGGGTCATTATCCACCTCATTTATCTATGCTACAAAAGTATCAAACTTTAACAAACATGTCATTATGTGCATTTTTTAAATCCACGGGACATGGAAAACAACTACAGGTCCTTGCAGTTGATTAAAGAAAACATGACAAACACTTTCCTTGTTCAAGATATAGATGATAATGGAGGAAGAGGATAGGGATGATTTAGA
>SNQJ01S0020362.1:49265-69692 GCA_010110895.2 Picea sitchensis | reverse complement strand
TGTGCTTCTTGCGCTTATAAGAATGCTATTCCTCCTGAGCTTATCTTCCTCGAATCCTTAAAGGATTCTGATGTCTGCTTCACTGTTGTACTTAAGCCACTTAAGCCAGCATTACTACTGTACTTGCCATCAATGACAAGTCTATGCTGCCTATAAAAATAGTTCCAACAACGTCGTCGTGCCAAGTTTGACTTCACCAAGATGGACTTGCGACGAAGGTTGGTGACTTGACCAAAGAGACGGTTGGGTGGGTGCCCCACGACAACATGGGAACCCCACCGAAGAAATGAATGGTTGGTGATGATGAGCGCATCGAAGGAATGAGTTCCCAGCAGAACAAATGCCCAAGATGTGAAATAAATATCTTGAGATTCGGTTGAGAAAGAAAACAGACGAAGGCATAGGTTGGGGGCATTTAACCGAAAGTTGACATTATCTGGGGAAGAGACCGCCCCCTTGACAAGTCGTCTCAACCCGTGCAAGTGGAAAAAAACCAAAGATTGCACATTGGATTGTGATCAAAGGGACATGTCGGTTGGAAGAGTCACGTCATAAGTCAAGGGTGTGCGACTATTTAATCAAGTGCGAGCTGTGAATTTGGAATTCGTCTAAGACAGGGAGTTGGGAGACACTTGTTCACAATCGCAGGTTGAAGAGTCAGAGGCGGCGACCAAGGAGGGAGATGATATCTCCCCAAGGAGCCAAGTAGACCCTTGAGGGTAACTTGGGCTTCCTTGGGGAGGATCCTTCATAGATCTGGGTGAGTCTTTTTGAAGGAAGTTGTTAAGGAAAATTGAACTGTGGCAAGGAAGGAAGGGTTGCTCCAAGATGAGTCGTGAAGGAAAAGTATGAACCAAGCAAGGGGATAGGCACACAAGATAAAAACACAAGTATCGCATATATGAAGTCAGAGGTGGTTCATTATGCGATGACAAAGGAAGGATACATGAAGGAAACCTACTGAACATTTATATGACTTTCACAACTTCTATTGAGAGAAAGATCCTTATTTAAACTTTCTTCCTGTGGCACACGAGTTTAGCTCAACACACTGTTGTTTGATTTTGTGTAAAGTATGTATTTTGGGTATTAGGCCGGTTTTTCCTCTCGCACACTTGTTTCATTTGTAATTGTATGAATGGTTTATTTTACTTTCACAACTAAGTATAAGATAATGTAGAGATAACATAAGTAATAAACGAAGATGAAATGAAGTAAGGTGTAGTCCGGATTAATTAGTTTGGTGTAGCTTTATTATCAAACAAATGATTGAGGTTCCAGACAGTGACTCGGAGCATTAGGTGATTTCGTCGCTGGATCGCAGGCTCACCAAGTCCTTGATAGATGGTATCGGAGCCAAATTGATGGACAATTTGGCAAGCTCGTTGAAAAAACAGAAAGTAGAAACTCAAGTAGGAGAGAAAGGTCAACTTGGGTACGTTGAACATGGGTGATTGTGAAGCTGATTCTTTGGTGACGGAGGAAGCCAAGTTACAGATTTGCAACAACGATCACAAAAGTGTTTTGATAAGTCAGTGAGTTGGGTCACCATCATGACTTGGATGGAAGAATGAATTTTGGTCACAAAGAAGAAAGTTGGGCATGATTCCCACCAGGACAACTTCATGCCATGCACTACTGAGATTGTGCATGGTATCTTGGAGGAAGACATTACAGGGCGCAGATATAACAAATGGGGAAGGAAGATTCAATTGAATGCATGGTTCATATCAGAGATGGGTATATTTTCCACCATGCCAACTTCATGTTGTGCACCACCGAGGATAAGTTGGATCAGTTGGGTTGCAATTGAGGATTGTAGCTTTCAGACGAATGTCGGTTAACAAGTAGGAACTTGACGATCGGTTGATGTGCATGCTATCCTGGTGTTGAGGCATTGCAGGGAGCGAAGATAACATTTAGAGAAATGTAAGATGAGTGTGATTGGGTGCAACCATGAGGAAAGTGACTTAGATGGATTTTGGACATTACATTTTTCGTTTGCAAACTAGCGACAACAAGAAGATTCAAACCATGAAGATGCCAAAGAATGCGTGAACTTGGATTATCATTCCAAATTTATTTGCCATTCTGAGTTGTTGCATTGGGTTTCTTGAAGCGAGACAAGAAGACTCAGTCGAAGACAAGAGCAACTTGTTTCCATCACAGACTTGGGGGAAGTCCAAGTGTTGTGAACTTTGTTGAATTAGACATGAACGACTCAAAATTCTTAGAAGAGGGTATATGCGAACAAAGACTTGGAGCGACCTACTTGGGCAAGTTCCAGAAGAGGGAATTAGGAAGATTTGGTGGCAGAAATGGGGATGAGTTCAACTATTGTTGCACTTTCTTATCGATTGCATTGAAGGGCTTGTTGTAATGAATAAGGAAACGAAACGCGTATTTCGGTTGAAGAGTTGGATGAGGCACTTTGGTGCATGAGTTACTTAGACATATTGGTTGAGTTGTGGGGTGAATTAATCATCACAACAGAGATCCAAATGAATAAGTGTCTTGGTAGAGGCAAGATAATTCGTTCTAATAAATGAATGAAGAAACAAAGAGTTGATGAAGGATATTGTTGATAGAAATCCACGATGAGTTAAATACCATCCTGAGTGGATAGGGTGATGCACTCCTACTCATGGTATGGGACATGAGATAGGCAGGGAATTCTCAAGATACTTGCAAATCTGGGACAACACAGATCATTGGTTGGATTTGATAGAGGAATTGGTTCGAACATGTTTAGGCATGTAAGTATTTTGGTGGCTCGTTCCACTTGGAGTCATTTGGATAATATGTTGAGACAGTTGTGAAGATTGTTGCAAACTTACGAATATCAGAGGATTACACAAACAGGATAAAACAAATCATGAAGGAAGTAGTGCAGAGGTGATTGTTGGATGTGCGAAACTAATGCATTTAGAGAATTTCATGAACAGGTGACGAAGAGGATGGGAGGTTGATCAATGAAGCCAGACCCATGTTTTCCTTGGGTAGATTCATCAAGTGAACCAAGATTCCACGAGGGGCATGGCTTCAGCAGTGATGAGGTATACCTGAGTGCCCTACAGTCTGTAGGAAGAGCAAAGAAAGTGAATCTTGTTGGTCATACAGGCGACAACCGTCAGGTGATCTCCTTGCATTTTTGAATATCTTGGATATGAAACAAGTCGGGTGCGAAAATGGAAAAAGAGACAACAACTTTCACAATAGAAAACCAAGGAAGGAATGAATGGGAGATAGGAAGGGAATTCTCAGGATACTTGCAAATCTGGGACAACACAGATCATTGGTTGGATTTGATAGAGGAATTGGTTCGAACATGTTTAGGAATGTAAGTATTTTGGTGGCTCGTTCCACTTCGAGTCATTTGGATAATATGTTGAGACAATTGCGAAGATAGTTGCAGACTTACGAATATCAGAGGATTACACAAACAAGATGAAACAAAGCACGAAGGAAGTAGTGCAGAGGTGATTGTTGGATGTGCGAAACTAATGCATTTAGAGAATTTAGTTTTAGGACCCGGTACAAAAGGCATTTAGTTGTTGAAGAATGTGCTGGGCTCTTCTTCAATAAAAACGGTTGCCCAGCACAAAGATGAAATATGGCCGTCATAATATCCAAATTCGTCGCAGGGAGTAGGGCAAACATAACATTGTCGCAGCAAATAAGGATAGTTTTGACAATGTCGTGGTTCGTCCGTGTGAAAGAAAGATTTCTGGTCTCTATCCTATCCATCTCGTCCAGTCAAGCCCGGCGGCCAAACAGAAGCGTGCATTTTTTTTTTTTCCGACGACATGGGGCCCCGTTCCAGTGACAGACGTTATCCCACCCATACGGCCATCCCTGCGAGGCCTATAAAATGGATGCGCCCTCCATACATTGATAAGCGTCGCAAGTTTATTGGAGGTCAATAACATTTTCCATCTGGAGAGTTTCATGGATGTTATATTTCATTTGAGCCAGCCATGTCGATGGGGTCATTTGGCTTGCATTGGCAGTAATGGTGGCCAGCCGTGCTGGTGGCCAGTGCTGCATGCGCGCCGAATACAAACTTTGTATCGTCTGCGTGTAACACGCAGAAGATCCCAAGCGTAAATCCGTTCTTTAATAATCTGGGAGCCCTGCTCGTAGATCTGGAGAAAAACACTGGCTCCAGTGGTTACGACTACAAGGCATCGCGTGCAGGCAGCGGCGGCGCACACACTGCCTATGGGCGTGGGGTTTGCGGTCAGTCAATATCTCAGTCTGATTGCACTGCCTGCCTTACAAACCTTGGCGACCGCATCTGGGGTATTTGCGGTAACGCCATCGGTGCTCGAGTTCAGCTCACGGACTGTTTCATCCGCTACGAGCAGTACAGCTTTTAGTATCAACTACTCTACCTCACTGCGCAATACCCTATCTAATATCTATGAGTTTAAATAAAAGTCAAAGGATTCTCTGAGCTACAGAATCTCATCTCACTAGCTAGCTTAGATGATGTTGTGTTATTACTACCAGTGAGTATCTACCTAATCTTCATATAATAAAACTATTGTGCAGTCTTGTATTATCCTTTCCTCTGTCGCTCCCAATAATTTCTTTGTCATGGCGTTACAGCTTTTGTTTTAACATATAAAGTCACTCTACCTAAAACTCAAATAACATCAATAATGACTTCACATTGAATTATTCACTTAAATGTTATATTCCCTTAACTTTACATGCCTATGCTACAACTAACCTAGTCTTTAATATTGGTATTCATTAAAATTTATCTCCATTCATTCTACAACTAACCTAGTCTTTAATATTGATATTCATTAAAATTTATCTTCATTCATTCTATAATTATTGGGGTTTTCATTATTGTTATTAGTAAATTGATACTATAATTAATGGGATTTTTTATATACAGATTTAGTAATTATTAAAATTATTCTACAACTATATAAAGGTGGTTGATAGATTATTTAGTAATTATTAAAATTAATTTACAATTATATAAAGGTGGTTGATACACCATTGTTAAATTTATTAACCAATGCAATTATATAATATTCTAATAAAGATTTAATAATTATTAAAATTTAGTAATTATTAAAATTATTAGTACAATTATGATTGATACACTATCAATAAATTTATTAACAAATACACTTATATAATTATATAATAGTAATTCATATAAATGGATAAACTTAATTACATAAAGGTGATACAACGATATAAAGATGGCTAATACAATATAAAGATAATTGATACACTATCAACTAGCACACCCACAAATTTGTGGTTGGTGAATTCCGAAAGGATCTAATCTTCAAAACCTGAACCACTTGGAAAGAGAAACGGCCAAAAAGTGGACGGAAAAAGTAAGGAGTTGATACATTAAGAATATGGCCAAATGTCAAATCCAAAATACCATACATCGATTAAGCTATGAAGAAATCCAGAGAAAGGAGTCCACTCACGCACCAATCCAGAGAAAGGGGTCCATTGATGCACAGATTCAGTTATGCAGCAATCCAGTTTGATTTATACACCGAGCTGTATATGTAGTAGGCTAAAAATCCAGGAGCGATCCTAACAAGTTCGAAATGCATGAGTGATCTGATTGTATATGCAACAATCCGTTATGCAGTGAATTTGAAACTTAGAAGGACCCCACGTACAAACGTAAAAGTTAAAACTAAAAAAGTAAATCTTAAATGAATAGGTAAACCATGATAAATTGTGAAGCAAGAGATGCAGAGAGAAAAGAATAAAACATAAAACAATATATTAGAATGTATGAAGAAGAGTACAATTAGAAGAGTTAATGAAGAAGATAATATGCAATGGGAAAAATGGCCGAGCAATGGGATTAAAACAAGAATAGAAAGTACATCCGCCGTGACGTTTGGCATTCTACAAAAGGAGCTGTTGAGGTTACTTTATATTTAACACTCCCTCCTAATCTCAACAGTTACAAGCATCAACAATGATAATGCCTAAGTGTTGTCTATAAAAATAAAACGACTCTTTCCTAGTGGCTTTGTGAAGATATTAGCAAGATGATATCGAGAACCATATAATTGTAGTGCAATATCACCATTATTTACTAGCTCGCATATGAAATGAAAGAGAGTGTCAATGTGTTTTATTTTCTTGTGAAAACACATGATTTTGGATAGAGCAATTGTCGAGGTGTTGTCACAGAAGATAGAGTTGGATCATTTTCTGTATTTGACATATCTTCAATATTCTTCTCAACCACAATGCCTTGACAGAACCTCGGAGGTAGCCGACATACTCTAAGATATTGAAACAATTATCATTTTGATTCCCATGAGATGAGAGGTTCGTGCCCGGGCCTGAAAAACATGTCGAGATGTGCTTTCCTATCATCTGTGGGTCACCGCAAAAATCACTCAACAAGGTAACCATAAAGTTGGATTACTATTAGATTTAGTGTACCATAAGCTGAAATTGAGAGTTCATGCAACATATCTCAAAAATCTGCTTGCCATTTCCCAATGAGAATCTTTGGGGATTCCATGAACCTGGAAACAAGGCTCGCCGCATACATAATGTCAAGCCTAGTTGTTGTAAGATACAACAAAATACCTACTAAGATTTTGTACAAAGTAGAGTCCAATGTAGGACCTTCATCATTCTTGCTCAATTTTGTGCCTAGGGGTATAGGGTTTCTGCTGGATTGCATCCATCCATGCAAAACCGTTTGATGATATCTGTTGCATACTTTTTCTGACAAAAAAAAAAAAAAAAAATGCCTTTGGTTGATTGATAAACGTCAATCCCTAAAAAAAATATTTACGGTGCTAAGATATGTCATCTCAAACTTAGATTGTATGGCATGTTTAAAAATCGTTAACTCAAGATTTCTAGGAGCAGATCATCTCATCAACATATAAACATACAATCAAAAATTTTACCGTGCTGATCAGTTTAGGTGTATAAAGTTGGTTCATTTTTGCTTTTGCTGAAAACACTCTTGATAAGGTAAGTGTCAATTATATTGTACCAAGCTCTTGGATCTTGCTTTAAGCCATACAAGGCTTTCAAACGATATACTTTGGTCAAGTGCTCTCGACTAAATCTAGGTGGTTGATCGACATAAACTTCTTCTCTAAGAAACCATTCAGGAAATATGACTTGACATCCATCCGTATACTTGGCATTTGTGTTGTGTCGCTATGGCCAATAGAGTCCCATAATGTCTAATCTTTCTAATCGAGCAAAATTTTCACCATAATTAATACCTGGTTGTTGTGGGAATACTTTGGCAACAAGTCTTACCTTGTGTTTTCAATCAGCCTCTTTTCATTGAGTTTAGTTTTAAACCCACTTGACACCAATACTCTTTCAGGATTTCTCGCAAATCAACAAGATCCCATGTCTTGTTCTTCTCAATGGAGTCAATTTCTTTGGTTCATGGCTTGAACCCAATGTGGCTCCTTAGTTGCTCTCAAAGGATGTAGGTTGACATGACATTAAAGCAAAATGATGTGTTGTTCAAAGTCATCCAACCATTGGATGGATTTCTCTCAAACTTCGAATTATCTGATTTTGTGGTTCAAAGAATAATTCTCTGCTGGAAGTTGAGTTATCCTCGAATTTTCAGGTTGTCTTGTACCTGCAATCTTTGAAGAATAGTTTGAGGTACTTGGATGTTCTCAATTTCTACTTTT
Source organism: Picea sitchensis (assembly GCA_010110895.2). NCBI lineage: Eukaryota > Viridiplantae > Streptophyta > Pinopsida > Pinales > Pinaceae > Picea > Picea sitchensis. The sequence continues at coordinate 62,007 of SNQJ01S0020362.1, read as the reverse complement.
CTTAACTTTGGCATCAATGAATTTAATCCATTTGCTGATTTTCTATTTCATTCCAGAATTGATTTTCCGTAAATTTTACATCTCTTAGTGATAATTAGTTTGTTGGTGATTGGATTGTAGAGCCTGTAATCTTTAGATGTTTCACTATATCAAGTGTAAATACATTTCTCACTTCTGTCATCAATTTTCTTCCTTAATTATGAAGGTATGAACGATGCTATGTATCCAAATGTCAAAGATTTGAAACATTTAGCTTTGTCCCACTCCATGCTTCTTGGGGAACTACCCTACACTTGTGGTTGGAGATCTATTCCGTAGATAAATTGAGCATGCTACTCCTTCAGCCCAAAAGTATTTGACAAACTTTTCTTTATGTTCTTCCCATATTCATTATTGTCTCGATTTTTCCTTTACCACTCCATTCTCGCTAGGAGTATACCCGGTTGTTGTTTGCATGATAATGGCTTGTGATTTGCGTAAATTTGCAAATTCTCAAGAATTGTATTCTCCTCCTCCATCCGGACCCGAAAGTGCTTCGATATGTTTAAGCACTGCTTTTTAGTTTCCTCATTTCTGAATTCTTTGAATTTTGCAAATGTTTCCGAATTTGTGTCCCAGAAAATAGATCCATATTTTTCCTCGCTAAAATCATCAATAAACGTTAGAAAGTAAAGCTACCACCTAGGTCAGCAGGAACAAGTTCTAGATGTTGTTTGGCTTGATTGAAGACTGTGGGAAAACTAGTTCTCTTATGTTTTCGAGGCATGAAAGACTCACATGGAAGAATTTGTTGTTTAAAGATAGGGAAGACCTTTGACCATGGAGTTCTTTCGAAGAAGACTTAGACTCTAAATGGTAGATGTCCAAATCTTGTATGCCAAACCAAAATTTCATTCAAGGTAGATGCACTCTATGCATATGATTGAATCCCATTTGCAAATTGAAAGTGTGAGGGGAAACATCCCATTTGGAGTCATATGAATTTCAGAGATTAATTTTCTTCTTGGGATTTTTTGTCATATATCTTGCAAGATGATACCTCAAAAAGTACCTTATATCAATGTTCAATGAGTCATCTCTACACTTAGAAAAATTATGTTTCAGATCTCGAACATGATAGACATTGTTTATGTCTTTTTTTACATTCTATTTAGTAAGAATAGGAAATGTACTTTTCCTTGAACATTGACTAAGTAATCATTTACATGTGTAATATCGTGATGAGATTGAAGAATCAATGCATGAAAGTAATTCTTTTGTTACCTATCATGTGATTGTTGCATCCATCGGAGCCCAACAACCAGAGATTTTATTGATGTCGTAGTACAGGCACGAAAGAAACATTCCTCCTAAGTTTTATCTCTTCGTGATTTGACACATGTGCTCCGCCTAAGAGCTGATCTGCTTGCTTCTTTCCTCAGATTCGCATTCATAGTGCCCATACTTTTTTGCGGTAATAGTAATATATGCTTGTTTTGTCATTTGATCTTTCCCTCTGCCTCTTTGAGGCTGGAAAATTATGATGTTGATTTTGTTGTCGATGTCTTTGACCTTGGAAATTTCGACTGAGACTCTTGTCTATTGCCTCCACTAGAATGACGGTTACTGTGATTGCTCCCTCTTCATTGGTAACCTCTGCTTCCTCCTCCCTTTGTTGAAGGAGAATTGAGTTTTTAAAGAATTGGAGATTGACTCATATATGAGATGCAATCTGGTCTCGCCTGTCAATAGGGAACCAATTAGTTCATCTACTGAAAAATTTAGCAGATTCTTGGATTCAAATATTGTTGTTACAACCATTTCAAATTTCCATTCTGGTGAAACTCCCGCCCATCATCTCTAACAATGTGTTGTTCAGTTGATGGTTTCGCCACCAATCAACTGGTTCATTATGCCCATGACTCTAGTCATGAACTCATCCACATTTTCAGACTCGCTATCCTTAGAGTTCAACAAGGCCCCTCAAGGTCAGAATTTAACTATTTTAACCCTCTTTCATTCCCTTTGGTAGGCTTATTTAAGGGATATCCCAAAATTGCTTTTGATGTACTAGCTACTATGGATTTTGAAAAAAAAATTGAATCATCCACATAATTTTGAATCCAAAACTTAGCTTTATTTTCTCTGTTAATCTAAGTTGCCTCAACAATTTTCCACTGATTTGTCAGCGGCGCATGTGTCCGCCTGGATTCGTCTCCACATCTCCATGATCCACCTGATCCCAACACTCTTGCTTGCAAGAAGGATCTCATCCAAAAAGACCATGAACTCATAGTTCTTAAGAAGAACCTGACCCTCGGGTGTTGGTCCTGTAATTGCTAGATTGCCATTTTTTTTTTATAAAATGTAAAAAAAAAAATTCTTATCACTTACTTGTCTCCTCGTGATGTAATTTGTAGTGGTTCTGAACTCTCAGATTCAAGATTTCATGAAGTTTTTGGCTTACGATTCTCGGACGCCGATTCTTTGTAATTTAGTCCTCCGACTTTATTCTCCAACCTCCGGAAACGTTGATTTGTCAATGGCCAAAGGGAGCGATCAATCTTTGAATTTGGCTCTTAGTCACCGTGCAATGTGACCACGCGCATTGATCTTAAATCCCTATGGGGTTTTTCGGTTCTTTGTCCTCTTCTTTGAACTCCTCTCGACTCCCATTTACGTATCGAAATGGTTTTCTCACCTTAGCCCCTTTGGCTTCCTCTTTAGTTCATGTGACTAGTTCTCAAAAGACCACAAATATACCTCTTTTCCTTTCTCGAAACTTGTCAATGTTTTGATCTCCTCCACGTCCTCCTATGATGGACGTTCTTGATCTCTTCTCACGATTTCGATACTTCAAATTCTTCGGATGTCTCATGTTTAGGATTCGTGATTTTCCAAATGCCGTAATGCCGATGGACTCACCTATTGGGATTTTTCCTAAGGCTTTGATTTAATGGCCCCAACAGATGGATGGTTCAAGTATGCTTCGGGGGTTTCACCGTGGAAATTCCCTGACCTCTGGCTTGACGAGATGACGCCATCCGGGGCCCTATAATGAAGCTTTCTCCTTCGATTTCGCATTTCGCAATTCGAATGTCATGCTTTCATTCCTCGTGGATTTCGCGAAATAATCTCGGAGATGTCGATGGCTCCCATCCTTTCGTGACTCTCCCCCTCAAGGCCTAGATTGTTTCCCATGTGTCCCTCGCCAAGACGGACGGTCCTCATCATTTCAATGATTTCAAGGACTTGCTACACCATGATAAAAAATCCTCGCCAACTTGAAACCCCTGGGTCACGGTTAATATGCCGACGGCTTTCTTCGATGTTCGTGTCCGAATGAATGGACAACCGTGATCTTTTTGATATTTTGTGATTTGTGATGTCGAGATTTCATCGACGTGGTTTCGGAGAGGACTCTTCATCAGTCCAACTCCCGATCCACGATTTTATGATGGGATAAGATCGATGGCTCAATGCATCTTTGGCGCATCCAACGCTTTGAATAGCCTGATCTCCCCTCGATTCACCACTCCTCACGACACGCTTTTCTCGAAGCTTTACACTTTCATGTAGGCAAAGAAATGCCGATCTCAGCACGTGTTCTTTGGATGGATCTGGCCCGCATGATTTGGGATTTCCGCGACTTCACAAGCCGAATTTCTCCAAAGGTACCGTGAGACTAAACCTCATGCACTTTCTCACCGATCCAACGGCTGTCGGGCCTTCGCGTAAGATCTAACGACCGGAATTATTTTTCCTTTTCCGCTCGCTGTCTCCTCTCGAAGCTAGCTCTATCTCGATCCGCTCGGCAGGATGAATCTTATAGCCTCAATGGTTGTTCTCTGCACATGAGATGCGTTCTTTGCTCCTGTGGAAGAAAGATTTGTGAATTTTTCAAATATTTGAATGAAATACATGGATTTTGCAAAGTATGACGTCATTCGGGCCGGGTAGCTCAACAGATTTGGACCATCAAAATGTGTTTTGAAATGATACGCTTTCCGCAAGAATTTTTCAAAAATTTGAACGTATTCTGAGATCTTCATAATTCTTCGTCAAGCTCTTCATGAATTCTTGGATGATTCTTGAAAATTACAAGAATCTTTAAAGTTTCTTCTTCCGTGTTCTCTGCTTCCTTCCATCTTTAGAGCTGCTGGTATCACGGCACGGAGCTCTTACAATCGATCTTTGAGCATATGACCATACAGCCTTCCTCGTGGAAGTTTCCTATTAGGATCTTTCGAGAGTATGACGGATAACTCTCCAAGTGTTGTGAAAAGTCTGTGTTAAAATTCTCTCAAGGTCCATGAAGCTCTACGCTATTTCAGGACCGTGGTTAGTTCTCTAGCTCGTGGTGAAGAGGCTTACTTCATCGTGAGTTCGACTAGCGATAAATTGTGAAGTAAGAGATGCAGAGAGAAAGAATAAAACATGTTTATACAGGAATGTACAGTATATTGTTAGAAGAGTTAATGAAGAGCATACTATGCAAAGGGAAATGGCTAAGCTAAATAGGCTCAAGAAAAACAAGAATAGAAAGTACAAATTTAGCTGTGATGTACTGTACAATCAAATTTCTTGAGGTTACATTATATTTAATAAACCACTGGTTACCCAAATAATTAAATGACAAATGAGAGGGAAAGAAAATGAAAAAAAAAAAAAAAAAAAAAAAAAAAAAAAAAAAAAAAAAAAAAAAATATGATTAATTAAAAGTAAAAAATAAACATGTAAAATGATGTCTTTATAATAGTGAGGAGTTAGTGGTTGTAAACAACCATTGATTTATTGGGACTACTAAGAATATTCCATGAATATTTAATCGTGGCCATACAAAACTGATAAACACTAAAGTTCCATACGTGCCCATGATCAAAAAACCTATTACCCATGATCAATAGGTGGGTATACCCCTTTGACCTAATAAATTTATTAGCTAATACAATTATTAAAGATGGTATAAAAATATAAAAGTAGTTGATACACTATAAATAAATTCATTAACGACATGCGGCCCCGTCCACAATCCTCATCCAACACACATACGTCACCCTAACCACACGGTCATCCCAGCGAGGCCTATAAAATGAGGGCGCGCTCCATACATTGATAAGCATCGCAGTAACATTTGCCATTCATAGAGTTTATTAGAGCTCAATAACATTTTCCATTCAGAGAGTTTCGTAGAGGTTATATTTCATTTGAACCAACCATGTCGATGGGGTCATTTGGCTTTGCATTGGCAGTAATGGTATCAACCGTGCTGGTGGGTAGTGTTGCAGGCACATCGAATACGAACTTGGTATCGTCTGCGTGTAACACGCAGAAGATCCTAATCGAAAATTCCTTTTTTAATAATCTGGGAGCCCTACTCGTAGATCTGGAGAAAAACAATGCCTTGTAGTCGTAACCACTGCCTTCAGTGGTTAGGACTACAAGGCATCGCATGTAGGCATCGGAGGCACACCCACTACCTATGGTCGTGGGGTTTGCAAGAAATCAATATCTCAATCTGAATTCACCTCCTTCCTTACAAACATTGGCGGTCGCATCTCGGGAATTTGCAACAACGCCATCGGTGCTCAAGTAAAACTTACTGACTGTTTCATCCGATACGAACAATCCAGCTTCTAATATCAACTGCTCTAGTGAACTGCGCAATACCCAATCTAATGTCAATAAGGTTAAATAAAAGTCACAGTATTCTCTGAGCTACAGAATCTCATCATCTAAGCTAGCTAGTGAGATGATGTTGTGTTATTACCACAAGTGAGTATACCTAATCTTCATATAATAAAACTATTGTGCAGTATTGTATTATCCTTTCCTCTCAGCCCATTATGATTTTTTCATGGCGTTACTATTTTGTTTTGAACATATAAAATCACTCTAGCTAAAACTCAATAAACATCAATAATGACTTTCACATTAAACTATTCACTAAATGTTATATTCCCTTAACCTTACATGCCTATGCTACAACTAACTTAGTCTTGAATATAGGTATTCATTAAAATTTATCTTGATTCATTCTATAAGCATATTGAGTTTAACATATTGTGATAATTGTTAATAGTAAATTGATTTTTTCATATTGGTGTTCATAAATTTACTAACTATTAAAATTATTAGTATAATCTATATAAAGGAGGTTAATATAATATCAATAAACTTTATTCCCTACTACAATTAAATAAATTTAAAATTTTAATATAATCGACATGCTGGTCATAATATAAATAAACTTATTACCTAATACAATAAAATAAATTTATTAACTAGATGGTCGATGTAATATCAATAAATTTATTTAATTAATCCACTATATAATAGGAGTTGATATAAATTGATAAATTTAGATACATAAAAGTAGTTATATAATATTGATAAATTAATTAACTAATATAATTATATAATAGTAGTTTATATAAATTTACAAAGTTTTTATATAAAATTGATAAATTTAAGGATATAAAGATACTGCTGATATAAATTGATAACCATTCTTTATTCTTATATACCAGTTACCTTCCATTCTAAAGTTTATATTATTATGACCTTTAAATAATGTTATTCATATAATGTCATTGAAGTTACACATATTTCATTTGGCATACTGCATTTAGATATTCATAGAGCAAAATAAAATACTTGATAAAAAAAATAGATATTTAATGTACTTGAAGACCAAATAATTTTAGACTTTGAAAATAAAAACAATCTTAGAGGTAAAACAAAATAAAAGAAAAACTTGTTTAATCTTATTTATGGCTTCTCCAATAATAAATGTTTGATTGATTAGTTCCCAACATTCAATTAATTGTTTTTTTTTTTAAACAAAATTTGTTTAGTATCTAAATGATGGAATTTCTTGAAACATATATTTTAGATAAAGAAACAACAATATTTAAATAAGAAAGAAAAAAAATATCAAAGATTTCAAACCAAAACAAGGATTTTCACCTATCCATAAAGATATTAGAATCTTGATAAGATCCAACTTTCCTTTTGATTACAATGAAAACGTTCTAATGAAGAATTAATGCCATACCCCAGGCTTAGAATGGAGCATGTGGCTCCCTCCACAAGCTAAGACATGTGATTCAAACGAGTCAGCGGACGTTTAGTTATTTCGTGAGTGAAGTTGGTGTTACTTGGGTGCACGTCGTCGTGCAAAGTTTGAATTCACCAAGATGGACTTACGACGAAGGTTGGTGACTTGACCAAAGAGATGGTTGGGTGGGTGCCCCCACGAAGACATGGGAACCCCACCAAAGAAATGAATGACAGGATGATGGGCTTATCGAACAAGTGCTCCCAAAGTATAACAAATGCCTGGTGATGTGAAATAAATATCTTGGAGATTCTGGGCTGGAGAAAGAAAAAAAAAGACGGCTGCATAGGTTGGGGCATTTAACCCAAAGTTGACATCATCTGGGAAGAGAGCTCTCGACAAGTCGCCTCAACCCGCAAGTACATTGTGGATTGATCAAAGGGCGTTGGTTGGAAGAGCCACCATAAGGCAAGGGCGTGTGACTATTTAATCAAGTGCGAGCCGTGAATTTGGAATTCGTCTAAGACAGGGAGTGGGGAGACACTTGTTCACAATCGAAGGTTGAAGAGTTAGAGGCGACGACCAAGGAGGGAGACGATATCTCCCCAAGGAGCCAAGTAGACACTTGAGGGTAACTTGGGCTTCCTTTGGGAGGATCCTTCAGGATCTCGGTGAGTCTTTTTGAAGGAAGTTGTTAAGGAAAATTGAACCGTGGTAAGGAAGGAAGGGTTGCTCCAAGATGAGTCGTGAAGGAAAAGTATGAACCAAGCAAGGGGATAGGTACACAAGATAAAAACACAAGTATCGCATATATGAAGTGAGAGGTGGTTCATTATGCTATGACAAGGGAAGGATACATGAAGGAAACTTACTAAACATTTGTATGACTTTCACAACTTCTATTGAGAGAAAGATCCGTATTTAAACTTTCTTTGTGTGGCACGTGAGTTTATCTCAACACACTTTGTCTGATTTTGTGTAAAGTATGTATTTTTGGTATTAGGTCGGTTTTTCCTCTCCTCAAGACAATTTGTTTCGCTTTGTAAATTGTATAAAATGGTTTATTTTACTTTCACAACCAAGTATAAGATAATGTAGAGATAACATAAGTAATAAACTAAGATGAAATGAAGTAAGGTGTAGTCCGAATTAAGTAGTTTGCGCAGCTTTGTTATCAAACAAATGATTGAGGTTCCAGACGGTGACTCGGAGCGTTAGGTGATTTCGTCGCTAGATCGCAGGCTCACCAAGTCCATGATAGATGATATGAGAGCCAAATTGATGGACAATTTGGAAAGCTCGTTGAAAAAACAGAAATTAGAAACTCAAGTAGGAGAGCAAGGTCAACTTGGGTATGTTGAACATGGGTGATTGCGAAGATAGTTATGTGGTGTGACAAAAGGGAACACAATCACAGAGTTGCAACAACGATCGCAGAAGTGCTTTGAGAAGTTGGTGAGTTGGGTCACCGTCGTTACTTGGATGGAAGAATGAATTTTGGTCACAAAGGAGATAGTTGGGCATGATTCCCATCGGGACAACTTCATGCCATGCAGTACTGAGATTGTGCATGGTATCTTGGCGGAAGACATTACAGGGCGTAGATATAACAAATGGGGAAGGAAGATTCAATTGAATGCATGGTTCATATCGCAGATGGGTAGATTTTCCACCATGCCAACTTCATGTTGTGCACCACCGAATATAGGTTGGATCAACTAGGTTGCAATTGAGTATCGTAGCTTTCAGACGAATGTCGGTTAACAAGTAGGAACTTGACGATCAGTTGATGTGCATGGTATCTTGGTGCTGAGGCATTGCAGGGAGCGAAGATAACATTTATAGAAATGAAATATGAGTGTGATTGGGTGCAACCATGAGGAAAGTGACTTAGATGGATTTTCGACATCGCATTTTTCGTTTGCAAACTAGCGACAACAAGAAGATTCAAACCATGAAGATGTGAAAGAATTCGTGAACATGTATGATCATTCCAAATTTCTTTGCCAATCTGAGTTGTTGCATTGGGTTCATTGAAGCGAGACAAGAAGACTCAGTCGAAGACAAGAGAAACTTGTTTCCATCACAGACTTGGGGGAAGTCCAAGTGTTGTGAACTTTGTTCAATAAGACATGAACGACTCAGATTTGGTGGTAGAAATGGGGATGAGTTTAACTGTTGTTGCTCTTTCTTATCGATTGCATTGAAGGGCTTGTTGTAATGAATAAGGAAACGACACACGTATTTCGGTTGAAGAGTTGGATGAGGCACTTTGGTGCATGAGTTACTTAGACATATTGGTTGAGTTGTGGGGTGAATTAATCATCACAATAGAGATCCAAATGAAGAAGTGTCTTGGTAGGGGAAAGATAATTCGTTCTAAGAAATGAACGAAGAAACAAAGAGTTGATGAAGGATATTGTTGATAGAAATCCACGATGAGTTAAATCCCATCCTGAGTGGATAGGGTGATGCACTCGTACTCATGGTATGGGACATGAGATAGGTAGGGAATTCTCAAGATACTTGCAAATCTGGGACAACAGAGATCATTGGTTGGATTTGATAGAGGAATTGGTTCGAACATGTTTAGGCATGTAAGTATTTTGGTGGCTCGTTCCACTTGGAGTCATTTGGATAATATGTTGAGACAATTGCGAAGATAGTTGCAGACTTACGAATATCAGAGGATTACACAAACAGGATAAAACAAAGCATGAAGGAAGTAGTGCAGAGGTGATTGTTGGATGTGCGAAACTAATTCATTTAGAGAATTTCATGAACACGTGATGAAGAGGATGGGAGGTTGATCAATGAAACCAGACCCATGTTTTCCTTGGGCAGATTCATCAAGCGAACCAAGATTCCATGAGGGGCATGGCTGCAACAACGATGAGGTATACCTGAGTGCCCTACAGTATGTAGGAGGAGCAAAGAAAGTGAATTATGTTGGTCATACAGGCGACAGCGTGAGGTGAACTCCTTGCATTTTTGAATATCTTAGGATATGAAACAAGTCAGGTGCGAAAATGGAAAAAGAGACAACAACTTTCACAATAGAAAACCAAGGAAGGAATGAATGGCATAAGGCATGGGGTTTTGTTTCAAGTAAGATATAAGAGACAACAAGGGAGTCATTCAAGAAATTTGTCAAGAACTACAATGGGAAAGATGCACGAAAAGTGATATGAGGGATTTTTTCGGTGGTATGAGACATTGGATTGTTGGTGGTATGGGACATCAGGTGCATGAACGTTTTTTGGGGAGCTTGGCTAGTGCATATTGAATAAGAGTTGTTGATTGGAAAATGTTTTGGAACGAACAAAGCTTCGTTAGAAGCAGATGCATAATCCTTTGGGTGGTTCCTTCGACTTGAATAAGTTGGGGAGAGTTGGATTGGTAGGATATTTTGATCCTGTAGCAACATAGAAAACATAAGTAGATGGGAAAATGGATCAAACAAAAAATGCAGACCAAAGTCTGAGTACGAATGTGAAACAAAAACCGAACGTAGGGATGCGACTGATTGAGTTCGAGATTCCAAACACTTCGGCATTCCAATGGAACTCTTTGATGAATATCGAACAACAGATTCCAAACACTTGATGAAAATGTTGATCCTAGGATGTGTGTGAGGTATGACATAAGTGTTTGGGTTGGGGAAAGTTTGTCATAATAGTTCAAGAGATGTTTGTGTTCAGAAGCCAAGAAACTTAGATGGAAGCTTGCATAGGACGACAAGACTTTGAGTGGGAGAGCATGTCATCCCCACTCTTAGATTGGAGTTCGTAGGCTCCTTCCATGAACTAATACTTGTGATTTGGATGAGTCATCAAACGTTCGGTTATTTCATGAGTGAAGTTGGGGTTACTTCGGCATACGACGCCATGCCAAGTAGGACTTCACCAAGATGGACTTGTGATGGAGGCTGGTAACTTGATCGAAGATCCATCCGGTTTGGTGGGCTTCCCACAAAGACATGGGTACCCCACCAAAGAAACAAATGGTTGGTGATGATGTGTGCACCAAAGGAATGTGCACCCAACAGAACAAGTGCCCAAGACGTGGAACAAATGTATTGCGATTTGGTTGAGCAAGTAAACAAACAAAGGAAAAAGGTATCATATTGCCGGTAGCGATTCGTTTTCTTATGGACTGTGATCCGTTCGGTATTTTTTTTTTTACAGTGTATGAATAGTCGTATGGCCTGCGTTAATTTTTTTTAACCGACGTATCCTATTAGGGGTAGCCATTTGGTTTTTTATGGAGCATGGCTTTAGTTAAATTTATGGCCTGCGTTATAACGGACGTATGTAGTGATTCATTTTTTTGAATTTTTGTTTATATTACATTTTTGATAATTGATAATTAAGGTTTATAAGTAATTAGGGTTTATGATACAGCCTATCGGCGTACCTCAGCCATAATTTTGTGGCTGCGCTAGTACCTACCCCTACATATATATCAAAAACATATTTATAGATACCCACAGATCTAGAAGAGCGTGATTTATTTAGGAATAACATTTAAATATTATTGTGTTGGCCAAAGCAAATGTGTGCGCCATACTTTTTAGAACTGAAGAATCAGTCGAACCCTTTAATTAATGAATGAATGAATGAATCACACCCTTTAACGTATGCGTTTGCTTGGTTGTTGGTTTTAAACGCGCGACACCCTTTATCCTATGCGTTTGTTTGGTTGGTTAGTTTTAAACTCATGACACCCTTTAACCTATGAGTTTGTTTGTTTGGTTGGTTTTAGGACCCGATACAAAAGGCATTTAGCTGTTGAAGAATGTGTGGGCTCTTCTTTTCCACAAAATGGTTTCCCAACACAAAGATGAAATATGGCCGTCATAATATCCAAATTCGTCGCAGGGAGTAGGGAAAACGTAACATTGTCGCAGGAAATAATGATAGTTTTGACAATGTCGTGGTTCGTCCGTGTGAAAGAAAGATTTATGGTCTCTATCCTATCCATCTCGTCTAGTCAAGCCCGGCGGCCAAACAAAAGCGTGCATTTTTTTATTTTTTCTGACGACATGGGGCCCCGTCCAACACACATACGTTATCCTACCCATACGGCCATCCCTGCGAGGCCTATAAAATGGATGCGCCCTCCATACATTGATAAGCGTCGCAAGTTTATTGGAGGTCAATAACATTTTCCATTCGGAGAGTTTCGTAGAGGTTATATTTCATTTGAGCCAGCCATGTCGATGGGGTCATTTGGCTTTGCATTGGCAGTAATGGTATTAGCCGTGCTGGTGGCCAGTGTCATCAAGCTATGAAGCAATCCAGAGAAAGGATTCCACTGACGCACCAATCCAGAGAAAGGGGTCCATTGATGCACCAGATTCACCTATGCAACAATCCAGTTTGATTTATACACCGAGTTGTATATGCAGTAGGCTAAAAATGCAGGAGCGATCCTAACAGGCTCGAAATGCATGAGTGATATGATTGTATATGCAGCAATCCGTGATGCAGTGAATTTGAAACTTAGAAGGACCCCACGTACAAACGTAAATGTTAAAACTAAAAAAGTAAATGTTAACTGAATAGGTAAACCATGATAAATTGTGAAGCAAGAGATGCAGAGAGAAAAGAATAAAACATAAAACAATATATTAGAATGTATGAAGAAGAGTACAATTAGAAGAGTTAATGAAGAGCATACTATGAAAAGGGAAATGGCTAA
>SNQJ01S0020362.1:21766-42511 GCA_010110895.2 Picea sitchensis | reverse complement strand
CTACCTCTTTGAGGATGGAAATTTTGATATTGTTTTTGTTGCTGATGTCTTTGACCTTGGAAATTTTGATTCAGATACTGTTGTCTATTGCCTCCACTAGAATGAGGGTTACTGTGATTTCTCCCTCTTCCTTGGGGACCTCTGCTTCTTCCTCTGCCACTCCCTCTGCTGAAGGAGAATTGAGTTTTGAAAGCATTGGAGGTTGACTCATCTGTGAGATGCAGTCTGGTCTCATGTGTCACCAGAGAACCAATTAATTCATCTGTTGAAAAACTTGATAGATACTTGGATTCAAGGATTGTTGTTACAACCATTTCGAATTTCTTTGGTAAAATTCTAAAGATTTTCTCAACAATGCATTGATCAGTGATGGTTTCACCAGTCAATCTGATCTGGTTCACGATGCCCATGACTCTGGTCATGAACTGATCCACATTTTCGGACTCTGTCATCCTTAGAGTCTTGAATTGCATCCTCAAGGTCTGCAATTTAACTGTTTTAACCCTGTCATTGCCTTGGTAGGCTAATTTAAGGATATCCCAGGCCTGTTTTGATGTATTAGAGCCTGTGATTTTTGAGAAAATTAAATCATCCATATAATTTTGAATCCAAAACTTAGCTTTATTTTCTCTGTTAATCTAAGTTTCCTCAGCAATTTTCTACTGATTTGTCATGGCACACAGTTCTGCTGGATCTGGTTCCACATATCCATGATCCACTGGATCCCAACACTCTTGTTCTTGCAAGAAGGATCTCATCCGAAAAGAGAAGAACTCATAGTTCTTTCCAAGAAGAATCGGACCCTGTGTTGGTCCTAAATTGCTAGATGTTGCCATTTTTTTTTTTAAATTTGGACAGAAAAGAAAAAAAAAATTCTTACTTACCTGTCTCCTGCGTGTAATTTGCAGTGGTTTTGGAACTCTGCGTTCAAGATTTCTTGAGTTTTTGGCTTCGCGATTCTGACGTCGGGACTTCGTTATACGAGTCCTCCGATCTCTTGTTTCTCCAACCTCCGATCGTCGAAACGTCGATTTGCCGATGGCGAAAGAGAGCTTATCGACCTTGAATTTGGCCTTAGTCACTGTGCAATGTGACCACGCGCCTTAATGTTAAAGCGCTACGGGGTTTTCTGGTTCTTTGTCCTCTTGAATCCCCGATCTCCAATTTACCGATTTCCCGATATGGATTTTCTCACCTTAGCCCCACTTGGCTTTGCCCTAGTTTATGTGACTAGTTCTCACAAGACCACAGTCATACCTCTTTTCCTTTCGGGAAATTTGCCGAATGCTTTGATCTCCTCCACGCGTCCTCCTATGATGGACAGTCTTGATCTCTTCTCACGATTTCGAGACTTCAAATGCTCTGAACGTCTCATTTTTAGGATTCACGATTTTCTGAATCTGGTAATGCCGATGGACTCTCCTATCGAGATTTTTTCCTAAGGCTTCGATTTCTGCCACGCGTCCCAACAGATGGACGGTTCAAGTTTGCTTCGGGGGTTTCACCATGGAGATTCCTGATCCCTCGTTTTGACGAGATGACGTCAACTGGGCCCCATAACAGAGCTTTCCTCCTTTCGGGATTTCGGACTTCGCAATTCCGAAATGCTCATGCTTGTTGTCCTCAGGATTTGCAAAACGTCGAATCCCGATATGCCGATGGACCTTTCCTTTCGGGACTCTCCCCGAAGGCCTAGATTGTTGCCACGTGTCCCCTTAAGATGGACGGTCCTAGTCGTTTCGCGATTTCGCGACTTGCGACACCCGATGATAGAAATCCTTTGTCAACTTGAAACCCCGGTCGTCGATATGCCGACGGTTTCTTCAATGTTCGCCACCTGTCCGAACAAATGGACAACCATGATCTTTTCGATATTTTGCGATTTGCGATGTCGGGATTTCACGTATCGGGGTTTTGGAGAGGAGTCTCTTTCGCTCGTCCAACTCCCGATCCCTGATTTTGTGATGGGATAAGATCGATGGCTCACGATCTTTCGCGATCCAATGGTCTAGAATAGCTCGTGATCTCGCGATTCATGGATTCTCACGACAGTTTTCTGACCTTTACACCTTGCGAGGCAGTGAAATGCCGAGATCTCGCCACGTGTTTCTTGATGGATGGTCCAGATGATTTCGGGATTTTGCGACTTCACAAGTCGGAATTTCTCCAGTGCACTTGAGAGTACTAAACCTCGTGCACTTTCTCACTGATCCAATGGTTGTCGGGCCTCTGCGCAAGATCTAACGGCTGAAATTATTTTCCCTTTTCCGCGCTCTCCTCGTCCCTTCTAAACTATTTTCCCTCTCTGGATCCGTTCGCAGGATGAATCTTACGGCCTCAATGGCTGTTATTTGCACATGAGATGCGTTCTTTGCTCCTGTGGAAGAAAGATTCATGAATTTTTCAAAGATTTGAAAGAAATACATGGATTCTTCAAAGCATGGTGTTGTCTGCTATAGTCTTTAACATATTTGACCGATTTCCAAAATGATTTAAATGATGTTGCCTTCTGCATCAATCTCTCACAAATTTGAACGAATTCAGTGAGATCTTCAATGATTCTGTCTTCTGAAGCTCTTCTTCGTGAATTCTTTGATGATTCTTAAAAATTACAAGAATCTTTAAAGTTTCTTCTTCTACACTTTCTTCTTCCTCGATCTTTAGAGCATTGTACGCTCTGCTTTGGCGCGTGAGCTTCTTACACTGATCTTTTGAGCATATGAGTGGACAGCTTCCTCGTGGAAGTTTCCTACGAGGATCTTTCGAGAGTATGACGAACAAATCTCCAAGCCTTGTGAAAATTCTGTGTCAAAATGCTCTCAAGCTCCGTGAAGCTCTGTGCTATTTGAGGATCGTGTTTCTCTCTAGCTTGTGTGAAGAGGCTTACTACTGTAGCTCTGATACCATGATAAATTGTGAAGCAAGAGATGCAGAGAGAAAAGAATAGAACAGAAAACAGTGTATTAGAATGTATGAAGAAGAGTACAATTAGAAGATTTAATGAAGAGGATACTATGCAAAGGGAAATGGCTGAGCTAAATAGGCTCAAGCAAAACAAGAATAGAAAGTACATCTAGCCAGGACAGCCTGCCTCTTGAGGTTACATTATATTTAACAAACCACTGGTTGCCCAAATAATTAAATGACAAATGAGAGGGAAAGCAAATGAAAAACCAATCATTCATACGTGGCAATCAGCTAGCCACCATAGTAAATTTTAAATATGATTAAGTAAAAGTAAAATGATGTCTTTATAATAGTGAGGAAGTTAGTGGTGGAAATCACAAGCATTGATTTATTGGGACTACTAAGAATATTCCATGAATATTTAATGGTGTCCATAAAAAACTGATTAAGCACTAAAAACCTATTAAATGTGCCCATGATCAAAAACCTACTACCCCTGATCAATAGGTATACCCCTTTCGGCCTAATAAATTTATTAGCGAATACAATTATTAAATATGGTATAAAAATATAAAAGTGGTTGATACACTATAAATAAATTTATTAACAACATGCGGCCCCGTCCACTATCCTCATCCAGCACACATACGTTATCCTAACCACACGGTCATCCCTGCGAGGCCTATAAAATGGAGTCGCGCTCCATACATTGATAAGCGTCCCAGTAACATTTGCCATTCAGAGAGTTTATTAGAGCTCAATAACGTTTTCCATTTGGAGAGTTTCGTAGAGGTTATATTTCATTTGAACCAACCATGTCGATGGGGTCATTTGGCTTTGCATTGGCAGTAATGGTATCAGTCGTGCTGGTGGGTAGTGCTGCAGGTGCACCGAATACGAACTTTGTATCGTCTGCGTGTAACACGCAGAAGATCCCAATCGGAAATCCTTTTTTTAATAATCTGGGAGCCCTTCTCGTAGATCTGGAGAAAAACACTGCCTTCAGTGGTTACGACTACAAGGCATCGCGTGCAGGCAGCGACGGCGCACCCACTGTCTATGGTCGTGGGGTTTGCAAGCAGTCAATATGTCAGTCTGATTGCACCTCCTGCCTTACAAACCTTGGCGGCTGCATCTGGGGAATTTGCAACAACGCCATCGGTGCTCGAGTTCAACTCACTAACTGTTTCATCCGATACGAACAGTCGAGCTTCTAATATCAACTTCTCTAGTGCACTGCGCAATACCCTATCTAATGTCAATAAGGTTAAATAAAAGTCACAGGATTCTCTGAGCTACCGAATCTCATCTCAATAGGTAGCTTAGATGATGTGTTTATCTCTACCTAATTTTCATATAATAAAACTATTGTGCAGTCTTCTATTTTCCCTTCCAATGTCGCTCCACTAATTTTTTTTTTCATGGCGTTACTACTTTTGTTTTGAACATATAAAATCACTCTAGCTAAAACTCAAAAAACATCAATAATGACTTTCACATTAAACTATTCACTTAAATGTTATATTCCATTAACTTTACATGCCTATGCTACAACTAACCTAGTCTTGAATATAGGTATTCATTAAAATTTATCTTGATTCATTCTATAAGTATTGGAGTTTTCAATACTATTGTTATAGTCTTGAATATAGGTATTCATTAAAATTTATCTTGATTCATTCTATAAGTATTGGAGTTTTCAATATTATTGTTATAATTGTTAATAGTAAATTGATTTTTTCATATTCGTGTTCATAAATTTATTAACTATTAAAATTATTAGTATAATCGATATAAAGGAGGTTAATATAATATCAATAAAGTTATTCCCTAATACAATTAAATAAATTTAAAATTATTAATATAATGGATATAAAGGTGGTTGATATAATATAAATAATCTTATTACCTAATACAATTAAATAAATTTATTAACTAGGTGGTCGATGTAATATCAATAAATTTATTAACTAATACAATTATATAATAGGAGTTGATATCAATTGATAAAGATTGATATAAATTGATAAATTTAGATACATAAAAGTTGTTATATAATATTAATAAATTAATTAACTAATATAATTATATAATAGCAGTTTATATAAATTTACAAAGTTTTTATATAAAATTGATAAATTTATGATATAAAGATATTGGTTGAGATAAATTGATAAACCATTCTTTTATTCTTATATATACTAGTTATAATGTTATTCATGAATAGGAGAAACATGAGATGGAGCTTTGATGCAAACCCTAACGCTCGACTGCAACAATGCCCGTGACCGCCTGATGCGCGCTCTGGCGCTCTGGTCCTGACTCCTTCCTTTCCGCTCTACAGTTCAGAACCTCACGTGATTTCGGCACCTCCAGCAATGAGCACGGACGGGGGGGGAACCCCCCTCGTACAGTGACATAGCCGCCAATGATAGATACGGACTTCGGGCCAAGCGGTCGGCCTTTGAACCGCCGGTGCATCTCAAGGAACAACTCTTTGCACAGGAGTGCAGCTCCAATAAAGAAATGGAAAGCGAGTCCAGCACATCCCGCCCACAAACATCCAAAAACTGGCTGCCAGGTAAGTGTATTCCTCAAATGGAAAAACTGCCACTTTACCGTATTACATTGACTAGGGTGGGGGAACACACCCAATTTATGATGGACCATGCACTAATAGGTAAATTCCTGGGCCTCTGGCCGACTGAAAGAGACCTCTCCAGATGGATTAAGGACTTGTGGAAACCCAAGGGAGACTATGAGGTTCAACTCAGCTCCAAGGTTTTTTTCACAATTATCTTGTATAACCTAGAGGACAAGGACAGAATATTTGATAATGGACCATACTTCTATAACTCAGCGGGTTTATTTCTAAGATTCTGGACCAACAGATTCAATCCAGAACTAGAGGACTTCTCATGGGCCCCGGTCTGGATCCGATTGTACTCACTACCCCAGGAATTCTGGCTGGAAGAAATACTAATGGGTATAGGAAACACGGTGGGACAATATGTAAAAGCCTCAGAGGCTACCAAGATAAGAAAATACACATCTTATGCCCGCATCTGCATCTACATGGACATATCAAAACCCCTGCGAGGCTCCATCACACTGGAGTACCAAGATGAGGACTGGAATCAAACACTTGACTACGAGCATATACCCTTTCGATGTAGAAAATGCCATGAGAACGGCCATTTGTTCAGAGATTGCCCCCTGAACGCCTCAGCCCTTAAATCCTCTGAACCCAAGCAGAAGGACGGCTTTACCAATGTTGCCGGAAGGCGAAAGAACCCCTCTAAAAAATAGAACCAGAGTTCGACCTCAAAGAACCCTTCCAAGAATTCCTTTGAGGCTATGAATCAGGTACCGCAAGAAAAGGAGTCTCAGAACCCCCCTCAAGCATCCATGCAAGAAAAAGGAAAAAGCCCTGAAGAACCACATAAAGCCAGTCCAAAGGAATCAACTCAGATAACACAGTCTAGCAGGGACGAAGACACCAACATGCTGATGGACGAAACAGAACTGGAAGAAATAGACCTAGAAAAACTAGAGGAAGCCCTTAATCAGAAAGATCTGCAACATATCCCTGTAGAACAGCTACGGAAAGTGCACAAAGTATTCACCGACTCCACAGCGGGATCCACGGCCAGGCTGGGCATCATGGTCGATCCAAGCCTTGAAAGTAAAAAATCCTCCAAGGAAAACTAGAGGCGAGGGCGCAAACCAGCACAACAGCTTATTAAGGAAGCAGGGCACCTAATGATCAACTCCGGCCAGATACAACGGCTCTCGAAGGGCTACCTCCACCCCCCCCATCTTCTACATGATGAAGACAATATCCTGGAACATAAGAGGCCTGAATGGACGATCCAAGCAACGAATCCTCCGAGACTGTATAAAGATAGAACATCCAGATATTTTACTTTTGCAGGAAACCAAATGTGCAGAATAGGAGGCAGAAAACATTCTCCGAAGCAGCTAGAGGAATGGGTAATTCCTCTATCTGGACTTAGTGGGTGTGGCAGGAGGACTAGCAATTCTCTGGAATCCGCAAACAATTACCTTGATCCATCCCTTCTCGACTAGGTACACCCTAACTGCCTACTTTAAATCTTTAGCCTCTTCCAAGGAAGGGGCTATCACAAATGTTTATGGTCCACAATCCATCCAAGATAAGGAAAAATTCTTACAATCCCTGCGGCATGTCCAAACCCTCATATGCACGCCGCACTGGATAGTAGGAGGTGACTTCAACATAATTTTAACGCTGGAGGAAAAAAGTGGAGGACTAAAGCGGCTGGATCAAGATAGTGGGAGGTTTAAAACCCTAATAGAGCAACTAAACTTGGTAGATATGGAAACTCGGAATGGAATATTTACTTTGTCCAACAGAAGAACAGGGCACCAGCATGTGGCCTGCCGGCTGGATCGCTTTCTAGTGACTGATGCTCTCCTTGAAAGCGACCAGGCAATGGAAGCAAATATCATGCCAAAGGCAGGGTCGGACCACTGGCCCATAGAATTTTGTTTGAATCCGGGGCTCCCCCCTAGGCCCAAGCCTTTTAGATTCGAAAAATTTTGGCTCACCCACCCAAATTTCCAACAACTAGCCCAAACTTGGTGGGACCAAGCTGAAATAGATCATGGCACTCACATGTACAAGTTCCAGCAACGCCTTAAGAACTTTAAGATACTTTTGAAAAGATGGAACAAAACCACCTTTGGAGATATTTTCCTTAGGAAAAGGGAAACAGAGACTCAACTAGAGGACCTTCAGTGCACCTTTATCGCAAGGAGAAGAACTCAAAGTCTGGTGCGGGAAGAGGAAAAACTCATGGAGGCCCTAAAGATCTGCAGGGAACAAGAGGAGATCTTATGGAGGCAAAAATCCAGGGTTCAGTGGCTCAAAGAAGGGGAGCGTAATTCGAAATTCTTCCACAAAGAAATGACGCACCGAAGGCACATTAATCTCATTATGCAACTGGAGGACGACCAAGGAACCCCAATAAGGGACCATGATCAAATAGTAGAAGCTCTTAATTCCTTCTATCAAGATCTCCTCACAGAGACTAACACAAACAGGGAGGAGGCAATTCAAAAATTCACCCGCCACATTCCAAGGCTAATTAACTCCGATCAGAACAGAGCATTGCTAAGGCCTATCACTCAGACTGAGGTGGAATCTGCAGTAAAGAACATGCCCCCAGGTAAAGCACCAGGGCCAGACGGATTCACAACAAACTTCTTCCATCACTGTTGGGATATGATCAAGGAAGATGTCTGGCGGGTTGTAGAAGAATCACGAACATCTGGGCAGGTTCTCACGGCTCTAAATGCAACCTTCATTACTCTCATCCCTAAGGAGGAAAGGGTCACGCACCTGAAACAGTTCAGACCTATCTCTCTTTGCAATGTCATTTTTAAAATAATCACAAAAGTCATTGCCAACCGACTCAAGCCAATCCTACCGTTCATCATCTCAAATGAGCAGTCAGGCTATGTAGAGGGAAGGAAAATCATGGATAGCGTCATTCTGGCCAATGAGGTTGTTCACTCCTTAAAAACGAGCAACACACCAGGTATGCTTATCAAGCTTGATCTATCAAAAGCTTTTGACAGATTAAGCTGGCAATACATGCGTTCGGTCTTGGAATCCTTTGGTTTCTCTAACAGTTGGGTCGACTGGATTCTTGCGCTTACCTCAACTCCCTTCTTCTCCATTCTTGTTAATGGCACTCCCTCACGGCCTTTTCACTCTTCTAGAGGCATCAAACAGGACGATCCCCTCTCCCCCTTCCTCTTTGTTATTATGGCAGAAGGCCTTGGTCGCTACCTCAAAGCCGCAGTCTCTGATGGATCTCTCTCTGGGCTCCCACTCCATGACCTCCATCCGGCGCCCTCGCACAGTCAGTTTGTCGATGACACTCTCCTTATGATTACTCCCATGGTCAGAGATGCAACCAAGCTCAACTCAATCCTCTCTGACTTCTTGGACGCCTTATGTATGCTTCTCAATCTGGACAAGTCAAAGCTCTTCTTTTTCAATACGCCAGTCTCGGTTCAGGTCCACCTCTCAAATTTTCTAGGCATAGCCAGAAGCTCCCTTCCCTCCACTTACCTAGGTATCCCTCTTTCTGAAGAGTCAACGAAGTCCATCTCTTGGGACAGTCTGCTCCTTTCCATAGCTAACCGGTTGAGCAACTGGACTTTTACACCTTTAAATATTGCTGCCAGATTGGTTCTGCTCAAATCAGTCCTGCAAGCTCTACCCACGTATCTCTTTACTGCCTTGGCCGCGCCTGTTTCAGTCATCAAAGCCATAAGGAGTCTCCAATGCAATTTCTTGTGGAAGGGACATCAAAGCAATAAGAAATGGGCTCTAGTTGGATGGGAGAAGCTATGCAAACCCAAGAAGTGCGGAGGGCTGGGCATTCGGGACCCGGGGAAGATGAACAAAATCATGGGGGCCAAAATGTGGTGGAGATGGCTGCAACATCTGCAAGAGCTCTGGGCGCGGCTTTGGAAACAAAAGTACACCCCTAACACGCAATACAATCAGCTAATCAGATTCAATAAACAGATGCCAGGATCTAACATTTGGAACACAGCATGGCGGAACCGCCCCCTAGTTCAACAGCATGCCTTTTGGGAGGTAAGAAACGGCGAAAGCGCACTATTTTGGAAGGACTCATGGCAACATCTACCCCCCCCTCGATGATATGGAAAGCCTCCATCCTTTCAAGATTAGACTGCATCAAAGCATTTTCAATAATGTTAAGGATTTCTGGCTCCCAACTCAAGAAAGACAGCCCTGGAGACAATGGAAAACCAATACAACATACCTGCAAATCAGGGAGAATCTTGATCTCAAACCATGGCAGGAGTGCCTGCAATCCAGGAAAATCCCAACCAGAGAAGGATTGGACATCCTCCGCTGGGGTCACACCACATCAGGTACTTTCTCGGTCAAGGAATCATATCACCTGCAAGGAAATCTCCTAGGCCAAGGCCTTGATTCAATCTGGAGCAAGGTTTGGCAGCCTTTTATCTGGCCCAAAATTTCATTCTTTCTTTGGCTCACGGCCCAAAACCGCATCCTCACCTGGGACAACCTCCTGAAAAGAGGCTTCACAGGACCCTCTAGATGCACCCTCTGTATGCAAAGTGAGGAAACCATGGAACACCTCCTCAACACTTGTTCTTACAGTCAGCAGATTTGGGACTAGGGAGCACAAGCTATGCGATGCTCCCAAAAAAACCGCAGCAACATTCGGGAGACCCTTGTTAATTGGGATGTTGTCTCCTTCCACAATCCGATTCTCCAACGCATATGGCAGCTGCTCCCGAGATTCATCCTCTGGGCAATCTGGAAAGAAAGAAATAAAAGAATCTTCAATTCTATTCCATCCCCCCCCTCCGCCACGTGGGACAGGGTTATAAGGTTTATTCGGGAAACCGTTCTCAGTTCCTCCTGGCTCCAAGAAGACACGCAGTGTAAGCCCGAGGAGAACAGTATACTCGAAGGATGGAACTTGCCTCTAAATATGCAAACTCAGGGGAAAACCAAACACAGGCAAGCCATCAGCCCAACGGCTTGGTCTCCACAGCCCCTTGGATTCCTCAAGCTTAACTTCGATGGGGCCTCTAGGGGTAACCCTGGGCAGGCCGGTGTCGGGGCCATCCTCAGGAACCACCTGGGTGAGATCACCCATCTGATTGCAGGTTTTCTGGGTGAAAACACAAACAATGTTGCGGAACTCTCCAGCCTGGTAAAAGGCCTTCAAACGGCAGTGAAAAATCAGTATTCACGGCTAATTTTTGAAGGAGACTCACAAGTAATTATTCAACTTGCAACTCGAATCCTTAACGGACAACCCCCTTGGAGGACTTCGCCCAGCTGGAGACTTTTGGGTCTCCTGGAAGATTTCAAGGATCTCATCAACCCCAATCTTATCCTCATCCCCTCTCATGTGAGGCGTTAAGCTAACAAGGTTGCGGATCACCTAGCAAACAAAGGAATTGATGCCAAGGCTGATCTCATCTACTGGCAAGCCAATACATCTAAAGAGACTGAACTCTCTCACCAGTGAAGAGACCTTGCTAGCAGAGACTTTCAGGCCTCGTATGGGGTGACATGTGGCGAAGGCGTGCCAACTGGCTTTGCACTAAGTCGGGGTTTAAATGCTGGAGGCCGTCCCCATAACACTCGCTTTACGGATGCAGGACAACCATAACAGCTCCGCGATGGGAGGACTCCTCCCGCGAGCGAGCATTTACGAGCTTGGCAAGCATAATGTTAAAGGCGGTCATGGGTATTTGCAGTCTAATTATTTGTTTTTTCTTGCTCCGGTCTCGGCTCTGCTCTGCGTTTGGAGGTGCTCGTGTAGCTTCATGCTCCTTGCGCCCTGGCACACCATCCTTCCGTGGAGAATTGATGCGAGTCCTTCTGCCTGTGCTCTCAATTGGCTTCTGCCCTCATCCCAGCCTGTGTGTATTTCCTGGAGAGCGCTCTGCAACATGACTAGGAAACGAGGAACGCGTCGTCGTGGTTCTGCTTGGTATGCCCGCAAGGAGCAGCGACAGCGCAGAGAGCAACTTGAACAGGCTCTGGTCATGGCTACTTCTCTGTTGAGAAAGAAGGCTTGAGCCGAGGAGAAGGCTCTGCTCTCCACCATCGCCGGAAAGGAAATTGGTCGCAGCAGTATGGATACCATCATGTTGGAGGGCAACACTGAGCAATTGTACCCAACTTGCATTGTAGAGGAGGACCCGACTTTGGAGGACCTGACGTCAATGGAGGCGCCTTGCGATATAGGGCGGTCTGGCAGTGGGGAATGCAAACTCAATCTGGGTTTGGAGGCCGCTCCTCCTGGCTGCATTGTGGAAGAGATTCCTTGGTCGGACCTGGAAGCTGTGTTCTATGCTGGACGTGCGACGGGAAAGGCCGGGTGGCAGGATGACGTGAAACGTAGAACGCCCGACGACAAAGGTGGTGACCTGCATGGCTTTCTCCTCCGTGAGGAGCACCTGTCCTTGGTGTTTGAGCTCCGAGGCCACATGTCTGACCTGGAGCATCGTGCCCTCATCATGGGCCAGCGACTAGACATGCTTCTCGATGCCTACTCTGGCGCTCCAGCACAGCGAAAGTGTCCCCTCTGTGCGCAGTCTTTCGCCATCCCGGCCGGCTCCACGTGGAAGACAAATGCAGGCGACATGTCACCAATTACCTAGGTTTTTCATGATTCTATGGCTATTTAGTTTTATGCTTATGTTTTATGTTCTCTTAGACTTTAGGCACCTGTCCTGGTTTCCTCCGGGCGGGACGGGTGCCACTAGTTTACAGTTGTTTTAGCTATGTACCTATGATGGTTTCCGGTTTCCGGCAGCATTTTGGTTTACTAAGACTCTTGACTATGTACACTCTCATACAGTTTTTTGATAATATATTATAGCAGGCTCCTCCCTTTTTATTTAAAAAAAATAAATAATAATGTTATTCATATAATGTCATTGAAGTTACACATATTTCATTTGGCATATTGCATTTAGATATTCATAGAGCAAAATAAAATACTTGATAAAAAAATAAATATTTAATGTACTTGAAGACCAAATAATTTGTGACTTTGAAAATAAAGAAAAGTCTTAAAGGTAAACAAAATAAAAAGAAAACTTGTTTAACTTATTTATGGATTCTCCAATAATAAATGTTTGATTGATTAGTTGCCTCAATTAATTGTTTTTTTCCTTCAAAGAACAATTATGCAATTTGAATTTCTTGAAACATATATTTTTTTCAATAAAGAAACAACAATATTTAAATAAGCAAGAAACAAAAATATCAAAGATTTCAAAGCAAAACAAGGATTTTCACGTATCCATAAAGATATTAGAATCTTTGATAAGATCCAACTTCCCTTTTGATTACAATGAAAACATTCTACTCAAGAATTAATGTCATACCCTAGGCTTAGAATGGAGCATGTGGGCTCCCTCCACAAGCTAAGACATGCAATTCAAACGAGTTAGCGAACGTTTAGTTATTTCATGAGTGAAGTTGGGGTTATTTGGGTGCACATCGTCGTGCCAAGTTTGACTTCACCAAGATGGACTTGCGACGAAGGTTGGTGACTTGACCAAAGAGACGGTTGGGTGGGTGCCCCACGAAGACATGGGAACCCCACCGAAGAAACGAATGGTTGGTGATGATGGGCGCATCGAAGGAATGTGTTCCCAGCAGAACAAATGCCCAAGATGTGAAATAAATATCTTGAGATTCGGTTGAGAAAGAAAANGCATAGGTTGGGGGCATTTAACCGAAAGTTGACATCATCTGGGGAAGAGAGTGCCCCCTTGACAAGTCGTCTCAACTCGTGCAAGTGGAAAAAAACCAAAGATTGCACATTGGATTGTGATCAAAGGGACATGTCGGTTGGAAGAGTCACATCATAAGGCAAGGGTGTGCAGCTATTTAATCAAGTGCGAGATGTGAATTTGGAATTCGTCTAAGACAGGGAGTTGGGAGACACTTGTTCACAATCATAGGTTGAAGAGTCAGAGGCGGCGACCAAGGAGGGAGACGATATCTCCCCAAGGAGCCAAGTAGACCCTTGAGGGTAACTTGGGCTTCTTTGGGGAGGATCCTTCATAGATCCGGGTGAGTCTTTTTGATAGAAGTTGTTAAGGAAAATTGAACTGTGGCAAGGAAGGAAGGGTTGCTCCAAGCTGAGTCGTGAAGGAAAAGTATGAACCAAGCAAGGGGATAGGCACACAAGATAAAAACACAAGTATCGCATATATGAAGTCAGAGGTGGTTCATTATGCGATGACAAAGGAAGGATACATGAAGGAAACTTACTGAACATTTGTATGACTTTCACAACTTCTATTGAGAGAAAGATCCTTATTTAAACTTTCTTCGTGTGGCACGCGAGTTTAGCTCAACACATTGTTGTTTGATTTTGTGTAAAGTATGTATTTTGGGTATTAGGCCGGTTTTTCCTCTCGCACACTTGTTTCATTTGTAATTGTATGAATGGTTTATTTTACTTTCACAACTAAATATAAGATAATGTAGAGATAACATAAGTAATAAACGAAGATGAAATGAAGTAAGGTGTAGTCTAGATTAATTAGTTTGGTGTATCTTTGTTATCAAACAAATGATTGAGGTTCCAGACAGTGATTGGGAGCGTTAGGTGATTTTGTCGCTGG
Source organism: Picea sitchensis (assembly GCA_010110895.2). Lineage (NCBI taxonomy): Eukaryota > Viridiplantae > Streptophyta > Pinopsida > Pinales > Pinaceae > Picea > Picea sitchensis. The sequence continues at coordinate 28,387 of SNQJ01S0020362.1, read as the reverse complement.
ATCGCAGGCTCACCAAGTCCATGATAGATGGTATCAGAGCCAAATTGATGGACAATTTGGCAAGCTCGTTGAAAAAATAGAAAGTAGAAACTCAAGTAGGAGAGCAAGGTCAACTTGGGTACGTTGAACATGGGTCATTGTGAAGATGATTCTATGGTGACGGAGGAAGCCAAGTCGCAGATTTGCAACAATGATCAGAAAAGTGTTTTGAGAAGTCAGTGAGTTGAGTCACCGTCATGACTTGGATGGAAGAATTAATTTTTGTCGCAAAGAAGACAGTTGGGCATGATTCCCACCGGGACAACTTCATGCCATGCACTACTGAGATTGTGCATGGTATCTTGGCGGAAGACATTCGAGGGCGAAAATATAACAAATGGGGAAGGAAGATTCAATTGAATGCATGGTTCATAGCGTAGATGGGTAGATTTTACACCATGCCAAATTCATGTTCTTCACCACCGAATATAAGTTGGATCAATTGGCTTGCAATTGAGGATCGTAGCTTTCAGACGAATGTCAGTTAACAAGTAGGAACTTGACGATCGGTTGATGTGCATGGTATCCTGGTGCTGAGGCATTGCAGGGAGCGAAGATAACATTTAGAGAAATGCAAGATGAGTGTGATTGGGTGCATCCATGAGGAAACTGACTTAGATGGATTTTGGACATCGCATTTTTTGTTTGCAAACTAGCGACAACAAGAAGATTCAAACCATGAAGATTGCAAAGAATTCGTGAACATGTATGATCGTTCCAAATTTCTTTGCCAATCTAAGTTGTTGCATTGGGTTCATTGAAGCGAGACAAGAATACTCAGTCGAAGACAAGAGCAACTTGTTTCCATCACAGACTTGGGGGAAGTCCAAGTGTTGTGAACTTTGTTGAATAAGACATGAACGACTCAAAATTCTTAGAAGAGGGTATATGCGAACAAAGACATGGAGCGACCTACTTGGGCAAGTTCCAGAAGAGGGAATTAGGAAGATTTGGTGGCAGAAATGGGGATGAGTTCAACTGTTGTTGCACTTTCTTATCGATTGCATTGAATGGCTTGTTGTAATGAATAAGGAAACGACACGCGTATTTCGGTTGAAGAGTTGGAAGAGGCACTTTGGTGCATGAGTTACTTAGACATATTGGTTGAGTTGTGGGGTGAATTAATCATCAAAACAAAGATCCAAATGAAGAAGTGTCTTGGTAGAGGCAAGATAATTCATTCTAAGAAATGAACGAAGAAATAAAGAGTTGATGAAGGATATTGTTGATAGAAATCCACGATGAGTTAAATCCCATCCTCAGTGGATATGGTGATGCACTCCTACTCATGGTATGCGACATGAGATAGGAAGGGAATTCTCATGATACTTTCAAATCTGCGACAACACAGATCATTGGTTGGATTTGATAGAGGAATTGGTTCGAACATGTTTAGGCATGTAAGTATTTTGGTGGTTCGTTCCACTTGGAGTCATTTGGATAATATGTTGAGACAGTTGTGAAGATAGTTGCAGACTTACGAATATTAGAGGATTACACAAACAGGATAAAACAAAGCACGAAGGAAGTAGTGCAGAGGTGATTGTTGGATGTGAGAAACTAATGCATTTATATAATTTCATGAACAGGTGATGAAGAGGATAGGAGGTTGATCAATGAAGCCATACCCATGTTTTCCTTGGGCAGATTCATCAAGCGAACCAAGATTCCATGAGGGGCATGGCTGCAGCAGCGATGAGGTATACCTGAGTTCCCTACAGTCTGTAGGAGGAGCAAAGAAAGTGAATTTTGTTGGTCATACAGGCGACAGACGTGAGGTGATCTCCTTGCATTTTTGAATATCTTGGATATGAAACAAGTCGGGTACGAAAATGGAAAAGGAGACCACAACTTTCACAACAAAAAACCAAGGAAGGAATGAATGGCATAAGGCATGAGGTTTTGTTTCAAGGAAGATATAAGAGACAACAAGGGAGTCATTCAAGAAATTTGTCAAGAACTACAATGGGAAAGATGCACGAAAAGTGATATGAGGGATTTTTTCGGTGGTATGAGACATTGGGTTGTTGGTGGTATGGGACATCAGGTGCATGAACGTTCTTGGGGAGCTTGGCTAGTGCATATTGAATAAGAGTTGTTGATTGGCAAATGTTTTGGAATGAACAAAGCTTCGTTAGAAGCAGATGCATAATCCTTTTGGTGGTTCCTTCGACTTGAATAACTTGGGGAGAGTTGGATTGGTAGGATATTTTGATCCTGTAGCAACATAGAAAGCATAAGTAGATGGGCAAATGGATCGAACAAAAAATGCAGACCAAATTCTGAGTATGAATGTGAAACAAAAACTGAACCTGAGTAGGGATGCGACTGGTTGAGTTCGAGATTCCAAACACTTCGGCATTCCAATGGAACTCTTTGATGAATATCGAACAACAAAGAAAGAGTTAGATATTGTGGGGAGTGTTTGAACTAAAATAGTTATGTGATAGAATGTGGAGTACATTTTCATAGAATGGGCACAAAGTTGGATTAGCTACCCAACTTGCTCAAGATATTGATCCTAGGATGTGTGCGAGGTATGACATAAGTGGTTGGGTTGGGGAAATTTTGTCATAATAGTTCAACAGATGTTTGTGTTCAGAAGCCAAGAAACTTAAATGGAAGCTTTCTTAGGATGACAAGACTTTGAGTGGGAGAGCATGTCATACCCCAGGCTTAGATTGGAGTTCGTAGGCTCCCTCCATGAACTAATACTTGTGATTTGGATGAGTCATCGAACGTTTGGTTATTTCATGAGTGGAGTTGGGGTTACTTGGGCATGCGACGCCATGCCAATTAGGACTTCACCAAGATGGACTTGTGATGGAGGTTGGTGACTTGATCGAAGATCCAGTTTGGTGGGTGCCCCACGAAGACATGGGTACCCCACCAAAGAAACAAATGGTTGGTGATGATGTGTGCACCAAAGGAATGTGCACCCAACAGAACAAATGCCCAAGACGTGGAACAAATGTATTGAGATTTGGTTGAGCAAGTAAACAAACAAAGGAAAAAGATGGGCACGTTTAACCGAAATTTGATGTCGGTTGGGGAAGAGTGCATGCTTGGAATATGACAATGCCCCTTGAAATGTCATGTCGACTCGCGAAAGTGAACAAACAACCAAATATCGCGCGTCAGCTTGCGATCAAAGGGATGTGTTGGTTGGAAGAGTCGCATCACAAGGCAAGGGAACACGATTATATAACCAAGTGTGAGTTGGGAATTTGGAATTCAGCTAAGGCAGAGGGTTGGAAGACACGTCTTCGTAATTTCAGTTTGAAGAGTTAGAGGTAGCGACCAAGGACGGAGACGAGCTCTCCCTAAGGAGCCAAGTAGACCATTGAGGGTAACTTGGGCAACCTTTTGTTGGTTGTGGAGCCTAATTATATTCCTCATTCAAAGGTTTATTTTAGTTGTGCTTGGACCCCATTCCCTAATGGGGGGGTGTGTGGGAGATTTCCCCTGCACAATTGTCGACAAGGGGGTTCAAGGGGGGGCATCACCCCCGAAGAGAATTTTTTCCAAAATTTGCCTAGTAAAATTTTGTAATTTCATAGTCAATCTGGACCATTCATTATAAGGTTGTAGATATGACAGTGGAAGTTAATTTAGGGATTTTTTCCCTAGAAGGAAACCCTCTCTTATGAAGGAAACCCTCTCTTATGAAGGAAACCCTCACTCTTATGAAGAAAACCCTCACAAAAGGAATTTTTTTCCATATCTTAAAAAAATTGATTTGGATTTCTGTGAGCATTGTGTTTATGGAAAACATAAGATAGTCAGATTTCTCAGAGTCAAAAAAGAAAAGAAGAGTGAAAGGTTAGAGCTTGTGCATACATATGTATGGGGACCAACTCAGGTATCATCTTTTGGTGGCTCTTGTTATTATGTTACATTTATTGATGATGCAACTAGAAAATCTTGTGTTTATTACATTCGACAAAAATATGATGTTTTTGACACTTTTAAGAAATGGAAAGCTTTGATTCATAATGAGATAGGAAAAAGGTTGAAGTGTCTCATATAAGATAATGGAGGTAAATATTTCAACAAGGAGTTTGATGATTACTATTCATACCATGGGATTCGTAGAGAGAAAATAGTTCAAGGAACACCATCAGAAAATGGTGTGTCAAAAAGGATGAACAAGACAAACATGGAGCATGGAAGGAGTATGATATCGCATGATGGATTTCCCTTACAGTTCTAGGCATATGTTGTAGATATTGTTGTTTACTTAATAAACATAGAAACTTCAAGCTCTTTGGATGGTGGACTTCCAGAGGAGGAATGGATAGGACAAAAGGTAAACTACTCTTGTTTGAATACTTTTGGGTGTGAAGAATTTGTCCATATTGATAAAGAAAATAGAACAAAGCTTGAAGAGAAATCCAAGAAGTGTACCTTTATTGGATATGGTGTTAATGATTTTGGTTATCTCTTATGGGCTTATGAAAATCAAAAAATCATTAAGAGTGGATATTTCATATTCAATGAGAAGGTCATGTACAAAGATTAGTTGGAGGAAAAGAAACAAGAAAAATAAAAACCAAAATACATAGTGCTTGATGAGATCACTGAAAAAGAAATTCCAAAGGTACCATAAAATCAAAATGTACAACAACAGGAGAAACAGATGACTCAAACTCCTGCAAGTGTTGTTAGAGGATCTACTGGGTTAAGTATACCCCCTGAATGATAGTCTCCTTCATTGAATTATTTATTGTTGACTCATTCTGGTGAACTAGAAATTTATGAAGAAGCAATGCAGGTAGACACTAAAAATAAGTGGGAGCAAGGCATGAAAAAGGAAATGGATTCCTTGGTAAATAACCAGACTTGGGACTCAGTTCAGTTTCCTACAAGAAAAAGAGCATTGTAGACTAAATGGGTTTACAAGTTGTAGGAAGAAGATGGATGAAAAAAAAGGTACAAGGATAGACTTGTTGTAAAGGGGTTTGCACAAAAGAAAGGTATAGATTTTGATTAAATATTTTCTCCTATTTTTAGTATGACTTCAATTAGGACTATCTTAAGTTTGGTGGCAGTAGAATATTTTCATATTGAAAATTTAGATGTAAAAAAAAAAATTCTCCATGGGGATTTGGATGAAGAGATTTATATGCAACATCCACAGGGGTATGAGGTCAACGGGAAGGAAAATTTGGTATGAAAGTTGAAGAAGATATTGTATGGCCTAAAGCAAGCTACAAGGCAATGGTATTTCAAGTTTCATAGGTTTATAAGAGAACAAGGTTATAGTAGATGTCATTCTGATCACTGTGTTTCTTTTAAGAGGATAGAAAATGGAAGCTATATTACCTTGCTATTGTATGTAGATGACATGCTTTTTGCAGGGTCTAATATGCAGGATATACACGTGCTCAAGAATAAATTAACTAATTAATTTAAGATGAAGGATTTGGGTGTTGCAAAGAAAATCCTTGGTATGAGAAGAGACAGGAAAAATCACAAATTGACATTGTCTCAGGCTGAGTACATAGAGAAGGTGTTGGAGAGGTTTAGAATGCAAAATTAAAAACTGATTAGTACACCTTTGGCCAACCATTTCAAATTAACTAAGGAAATGTTTCCCAAGACACGGGAGGAAATAGAATAGATGTCGAGGGTCCCTTATTCATCAACAGTTGGCAGCTTGATGGATGTGATGGTTTGCACAAGACCCATGGATGTTTTTAGGGGTTAAATTTCGCTCATGGGCTAATTTTCCATGGTTTTTCCAAAACCGAGATTCGTTATTTTAAAAATGATTCACCCAAATTCTATACGACAAAATTATTTTACCTTAAAAATCGCCAAAATATTATAAAAACTATATAAAATACTTAGAAATTTGAATATTTTTACAAAAATATCGCCGAACATTTATAGTTGACATATGAAGGATTAGTAAGATTCGCCAAGGTTTCTACATTTTAAAATATTTTTTCATCCTTAAAATCATCCCTGACAAGACCAGATATTGCACATGAAGTGGGAGTTGTGAGAAAGTATATGAACAATCAAGGTAAAGAACATTAGGAGGCAGTAAACTAGATTCTTGGGTATTTGAGAGGAACTACTACTCATGCATTCTGTTTTGGAGGTTCAGACACTGTCCTACAAGGATATGTTGATTCAGATATGGAAGGTGATAAAGATAGTAGGAGTAGTACCACGAGGTATGTTTTTAATTTAGGTGGAACAACAGTAAGTTGGATTTCAAAACTGCAAAAGGTTGTTGCACTTTCAACAACAGAAGCAAAGTATGTTGTTGCTAGAGAGGCTAGTAAGGAGATGATTTGGTTACAGAGGTTTATGGAGGAATTGGGAAAGAAGTAGGAGAGTAACAAGTTGTACTATGATAGCGTGAGGTACATTCTTCTTGAAAAGAACCCAGTCTTCGATTCAAAAACTAAGAATATACAACTCAGGTAACATTGCATATGATATGTCTTGAAAGATGGACATTTGAAGTTGAAAAAGATACATACTAGCCAGAATCCTGCAGACATGTTAACAAAGGTAGTAACTAGGGAGGAAATATTGGATTGACATATTAAGATGGTAGTAAGGAAG
>SNQJ01S0020361.1:133242-162311 GCA_010110895.2 Picea sitchensis | reverse complement strand
GACTATGTTTTATTATTACTAGAATTTTGAATCTAACGGATGAATATTATAATTTTTAGAATTTTTTGAAGTTGCCCAAGCTGAAAACATTGCATATTTTAAACACATGTTTTCCTACACCTTGTATCTATCTTAATTTTTACTTAAAATAAAAATCTAAAAATACTCTTTTGAAGATAACAATTTAAGGATTATGAATATCAATTTTCCATAATTTTCCATTATGTATTTTTAGAGATATGGATTTTTCATTTCACCGAATCATAATCTCACCTAAAAATATTATGTAGTGATTTTTTTACAAAATTAAATAAAATTAGATAAAAACAATGAAAATGAAAACAAATTATATCCAATGAAAGTAGATTCAATTTTAAAAATGTTGGTATCAATTATGAAGCTAAATTATGAGTCTTTTTAGGAGTCTTCTACCTCGAAAGATCAATTAAGATGGAGAGAACTTGCAGCTTCCTGCAAACAATACCATTTTTAGGTTTTTGGTCGAAATATTCTTTCGGCTGAAAGCTAGTTTTTAACGGAATTGATTAAAAATAAACGTTTTAGACAAAAGTTCTTTCGGCCAAAATATTCTAACCATAGCAAAATAATTCATCCAAAAAACATTGTACACAAATCTCGAGGGCGTCATTCAATTTGACTTGCAAATTTTCGCCTGAAAAAATTCCTAGCAACATTTTTTTGACCGAAAATTTGCCTCTAGGAATTTTTGAGACTTGATTGTCACAAAAATGTTACCCACCTTCATGATTTTACCCTCATATATCAACTAGATCTACTCATATAGACCATATCAACATCAAGTATCCAAAACAAGTACCACAATGTTCCTCAAGCATGAATTATACCATATACCATAAGATATGCCTCAAATATATGCTAATATCACAAACATGTTCTTCTCACAATGAATCATAACAACTGTATACAATGTACCAAGGATATGTCTCAAGAATTGTATCAATGAAACTGAAACATGAACCTCAACCATAAACCAAAAGGGCCTCCAAGACATGCCTCAATCAGGTGCCATACCATCCATGATACAAGCCTCAACGAAAAATACAAAAGACATACCTTTACTCATGAAGAAGACCTAATGCATATAGTCTGGTATCAATAAACTGACCTGGTGTATGTCATAATCAACGAACTAGAGATACCATCTCCTTCAAACTCTTTTCCCCAGATCCGTGACTGGATTCACTACTATCCTCTGATATCTGTGTTTTTCTCCACTACAACCAACATGCATCTATTCCCTTCTGACCTGCAACCCACAAATACCTCAGAAACTAGGGTTACTCACATTTTCTACAACTCCAAGACTTTGACCCTCAAACTTGCTACCTTAGACTCAACCTCAGATTTTCTAATAGAGAAAAATTTATTCACAAGAAAATAATCAATAGAGATGTGTGTGAATTGTACTTATCAAGGAATCCTTGAGGGGTATTTATAATTTTTCCAAATATCTTCTTTCCTTGCTTTAGGGTTTCTCATTACAACCACTTAACCCTTTCATTAATTATCCTGTAACCAATTAGGGGCTTTGTAACCCATATTTGGGAATTCTAACTTTACGACCTCATAACTCCTGAATTATGAGGAACCACGTGACATACCACCTATCACTGGAAATGAAATTACTAGGAATATCAATAAACTGACCTGGTGTATGTCATAATCAACGAACTAGAGATACCATCTCCTTCAAACTCTTTTCCCCAGATCCGTGACTGGATTCACTACTATCCTCTGATATCTGTGTTTTTCTCCACTACAACCAACATGCATCTATTCCAACCGGGCACAACCCACAGATACCTCGGGAATTAGGGTTACTCACATTTTCTATCTTTCATGACCTTTTTCGTTGATCAACTCTGGGTTCCATTAAAATACCTTTGGGGATACCGAAATTCTTCAAGGATTGAAATCATTAGGAGACAATAATATTTCAACATGGAGTGAGAGGTAAAAGGGAGAGGGGAGGAGAGTGTGAGAAAGAGATATGTAGAAGAGAGGTTGTGAGGGAGATAAAAAGCAAAGTGAGAGTGAGAGAGAGAGGGGAAAGAGAGGAGGGGGATAGAGTGGGGAGGAGAGAGTGAGTATGCTAGGAGGGATTATGGGGAGAGGATAGAGCTTGAGGAGAGGGATATGGGGAAGAGATCCCATAAAGGGGATCTTTATCATGTTGCATCTTACCATTTATATTATATGAACAAAATAAATTTGAACTAACGGTTTCGTATTGAGGGACACATTTCATGTGAGAGATTTTTTCAAAGGACATACACACAAATGTCACCTATTTCTTTGAATATATAAACTAACCTCACCACCATGGCTTATATAATGGATAAAATTTACAAATATTCTTGTTGAATTCATGATGATGTCATGACTACTTTTGATTTATATGTATATTTTATATAATAGATGATAGCATGCATGTTTAAGAGACATGGTGAAGAGAGTTAAAGTATAATGCAGTGTTAGTGAAAACTATTTGGCGGAGATAAATTTAGTTATTTGTCTCTATAATTGGCAGTTCGGTTCCTTTGACTAAACTCTTGTTAAATTGGCCGATTAAGCACTTTTTGGTTTGCTAGCACCCAACAAAAATATGTTTTTACATGGTATTAAACATCTTACGACCACACACCATGACCATAACTTAGCAAGGGCTTTGCGAGAGCACTTGCTGGCGCTTACCTTCAATCTCCACTTCTTTATACGATGGACCGTGGCTACAACGAAAACACTAGCGCCATGGGGCAGACATACTCCTTCCTTCGATCACGGGTAGTTGATTCTTTTTGTTTGGTTCCGTCGAGATCTTGATCGTCGTCTTCACGGATGGTGTACCCGTGACTCAACAGATCCGCCGAGGAACCAGCGATCTCCACCCTTAATCCCAATGTTTACATAATGAAATTATCAGTCTATTTCACTTAATTGTTTTGATTCCAAGGATCATTGAAATAATATGGCAGATCATATATGTTCTATCAACGAGAACAGAGATATCATAATCATACACATACGAATAGGGTTTCTCACATATCAAAATGTTGCACAATAGAAAGAAATTTTATTAATGAATTATCTTTCTCTCCTCTACAACTCTCACATTATATATACATGCCCTCCCAAAATTACCTTTATAATCGAACTTAGTTTTCTTAAATACAATTCAAACTTTGGATTTTTTCAGATCCACAAAGTGGATCAGGATCCATGAATACCACAATTTACGCGTAATCTGGCTGTCATATAGCTCTATTTACATTGTTAGGATTGAGATGCTTTATTTCATTCCGAATTTGAACTAAATACAACAAAGTAAAATTAAGAGCACACATTCTCTTTAGAATGTCTATGGTTTGACTCTCCAATGAAACGCATGGAATCTTCTAGAGCTGTGAGCGTAGCCCTAAACCGAGGAGACTCCCACCAGTCGAAGAGTCATGAACTCCGTTGTAGGTTCTTCCACCGATCTTTGCCATTTTCTTGTATAAGCTGCTTTAGAGTCATCGATGTATGGCATCCTCCAGGCGATTCTTCCAAGAACATTAAAACTGCTCATAGTACTTTCATGTCTTGGTCTTCTTGAGCTTCACGGTGTCCAATATCTTTGTCGACACCCACAGCTCTTGTATAGCAAAGGAATTTGTTTTACCCTTAAAAGCCATTTAAATGCTTTTGTCCGATGCTCGATTCATTTGTTGATGAAGTCCGCCGGTTTTGATAAGGATATAAATACGCAACATTGAATGGGTGAGACCACACATTATCGAACCAATTCAATCTCAAAAGTTTGCTGAGAATTTTCTAAAGATCCTACAAGGTCCAATCTTTTTGAGTTTCAACTTATTATAGGTGCCTTTAGGGAACCTTTCTTTCTTCAGAGAGGCTAATACTAGATCACCTTCTTCAATTCATTTCTTTCCTTTTCACATCTGCTCTTTGGTTATACTTGAAAGTGTTCTTACGCATTTGTCCTTTGACTTGTTCATGCAACATTTGCATATCTGAAGAAAAATTCTCTGCATTTGCACTTCTTTTCTCCATCATTCCCAAATCTCTAAGTTCCATCACTCTTCTTGGATTTGTTCCATAAACAATCTTGAAAGGACTCAAACATGTACTTGTGGGTGGGTCATTGTATGCAAACTCGACTTGTGGTAAAGCCAAATCCCATTGATTAGGATGTCCACTAACTAAACTTCTCAAAATATTCTCCAAGCTTCTATTTGTAACCTCGGTTTGATGGCTCATTTTGTAGGGATGGTAAAAGGTGAACTAAAATGAATCGATTCTTAATATTTTCCATAGGTTTCTCGAAATATTAGTAATTGTCTATAGGAGACTATACTCCTTAGGAAGACGCATGTAAGTCTTTTCGCTTCTTTGAAAACAGGTTTGCAATAAGAGTGGTATCACTAGTCTTTGAACATGGTATAAAATGTGCCATTTTAGAGAGGTATCACAACAAATATAGAGTCGTTGCACATACCAATGTTTCTTAAAATCCCTATGAAAAATCCATGCCCACAGCATCGCCAAGGTTTTCTTTGGAATATGCCAATGGCTGAAACAATCCGATTCACAATTTGTCTCCCCTTTGCATAAAATTGACCAATTGTGTATTCTTGAAGAGTTTGCATATTTTGCTCTCATGCGGCCCGTGGTAGAAACTTGTTGTGCATCATTCCCAAAGTGTCCAGGAAGTCCTCCACTATGTTTCTCCTTTAAAAAAATTTCCCTCATTGAACATCTTGGAAGATGCTGGTTACTTCCCGCGGGTATTCTTTAAGCAATTAACCATGGTTACTCTATCTATGAACACTTGATTAGACAAACTATAAGGCTTCTTTGAAATCTGCATCATCACGCACATCTCCTTTAAATGATCCTAATCAAGTACATTCACCGGAATTCTGCACGAGAATTCGGAGCATCTCTGCTCAAAGCATGCAACTTTAGTTCGGGGAAAAGCCCCACTCATATGTTTTTAAAACAAAGTAAAATTACGCATAAAACTCAACCCACTTAGCATGTTTTGATTCAATTTTTTCTGCTTAGTTATAAATTGCAAAGCATGAAGTTATTGAGAATATAAGATAAACTTCCTGGCGGCGGAATGGAGTGTCTCCCACTTCCTCGAGGGGCTTGAATTAACATAGGAATTCTTTTGTCATAGTGAATATTTCTTTACTTCGCGACAAGTATGCCGAGCGCATCCTCTTGACTCAAAACTCCTCAAATGGCATGTCCACTAGCATCACAATTAACAGAAAATAATTTCCTGAAATATGGGAGAGCGAACCGGAACGCTATACGGTAATCTTCTCTTTATTGATTTTAAAACCGCCTTTCTCATAACACTTAGCAGTCCATTTTATTCATTTTGTTTTTTCCTTCTTCACTGTATCCAAAATCGAAGCACATATTCCATTGAAATTTCTAATGAACTTCCTATGGCTTTTGCCAACCCATGAAAACTTCGCCTCATATGTTCTGGATTCCAAGCCAATGCGTTGCTATCTTCCTCAGGATCATTTTGATCCCTCTTATGAAATCCTGAATCCTAAATAAAATCCAATGCTTCCTTCATAAAGAAACACGTTTTCAGATTTATCAGGAGGTTTTCATCATGCAATCTCTTCAGAATAGAATTAAATCTATGGTATGTTCTTCCTTTGTTTCTTGAAAACAAAGAATATCATCGGATATACTTATGACAAACTTTCAATAAAATAACAAAACTTCATTCATTAATCTATATAAAGGTACCCAGGTGCATTAGTCCGGCAAAGAAGGCATAACTAACGTTCCTTTTCAACGGTGTTTTTAAAGTTGTTTTCCATTCATCACCTTCTCTCGTGCTACTTATCACGATGATATCCACTTTTCGAGTCTATCTTAGAAGAAATAATTTGAACCACTCAAAAAATCGACGATCATTCATTCTAGGTAAAGGAAATCTATACATTATGGTAATCTTGTTTGCTTTCACGGAATACGTACACATTCTCGAATATATATAACTGGACTATCTGGCAAATTTACAACACAAGGGCTTAAAATTTCTCTAACCAATCAGCACATCAACAATTCTTTGGCGCGATACGCTTTGATTTGCATTTTATTTTAACAGGTCATTTTGTAACCTTTATTTGGTAGAAAACCCCAGCTCCGGGGATCAGATCTATGTGATGGATAATACTTCTTATAGATGGAAATTCATCACGGAAAATCATCCACAACTATATCCACATACTCATCAATAATTTCGCCTTCAATGGGCAACTCATCAATTCTAGTATTGGTTATAATAGTTCTAGGTTTACCAATAACAACAAAACTTACCTCATCTTCTTGCAATTGTTCTAGAAATTCTTTTTCTTTAACGTGTGTTTGAACTGCTCCGTTCCTCTACTTTCTCATCCTTGAGGAATAAGAATATGTCTTCTGCCGTCCTTTTCCAAAGAAAAAGTATTCTCTCTGCCATTATACATCCCACTCCTGTCATATTTCCATGGTCTGCCAATAACCCGCAGTACACACATTCATTGGTATCACATCACATATGGCTTGATCTTTGTAATTCCCAATTTGGAAATCAACTTTACATTGCTCATTGACTAAAACTTGATTCCCTTCTGCAACCAAGAAACTATGTAGGGTGTAGGATGACTTTCTCTCTTCAATCCTAACTCTTCAACCATCTCTACAGAAACTAAAATGTCAGTACTGCCATTATCAATAATCAACTTACAACACTTACCTTGTGATATGCACATTGTTTTGAACAAGCTCTTCCTCTGCTCCGGTTCATGTACTTCTTTGCTTGGCTTCAGCAGAATTCTCCTCATCAACAAGGCTTCTCCTGCTTCTGGAATATCGACATGATCCTCAGGTGCTTTTTGTTCAATCTCAACTTGTGCAACTTGAACATTCCCCTGTTTGCTGCTCCTTCTGGACAATGCCAAGACATATGTCCTAGTTTTTCCACAAGCATAACATCTAACCTCATGGTTTATGCCTCTTCCATGACTTCTCTGAAAAGATCTTCTTCCTCGGAAGTCTCTTCCTTTTTGGGGTTATTCTGGCTGATTTGATGTTTCAACTTCACCTTTCAGTTCAGAAAGGTGAAGCTGAAAATTTTCCTTTTCCAGTTGATTGTCCCTTACCTCTGTAAGACTAACTTTTTCCTTTCCCTGAGTTGTTCCTCCTGTTCAGTTTCTCCTCCACTTTCAAAGTACATTGATATGCTTCTTCAACTAATTGAGGTGAAAACAAACTCATATCATCTTGAATGTCAAATTTAAAACCATTCATGTATGTGGCTACTTTCTGGGAGTATCCTCTGTGTATCCGGCTCTAATATTCACTTTGTAAAAATTCCTCTGTATATTCTCTAACAGTAAGAAATATTTGTCTTCCTCTGTATATTCTCTGACAGTAAGAAATCTTTGTCTCAAGTTCTGCATCTGTCTGTACAAGGTTAATTGGTAATCTTTAGGTAAGAATTTCTCCTTTAATTTAGCAATCATTCTATTCCAACTTCTAATTGGTTGTTTTTTCAATCTTCTTCTTTCTGCCTGTACACCATCCCACCAAAGTAAAGCATGTCCTTTGAGTCTAGTCACTGTAAACTTTACCCTTTTATCCTCAGGTACTTCAGCAAAATCAAAATTCTTATCCATGGAATTTATCCAATCAACTAATTCCTCAGGATTTAATCCTCCATCATATGCATTTACTTCTAATCTTGGTTTTGAGCTAGCCCCAATGACTGCCCTTAATAACTTCAATCCAATATTCTCATCTATTATTTCTTCAGGTTCAGATTCATCTTCCTATTCATTTTCACTAACATCACCTGGTACAGGATCCCTTCTTCCAGATTCTCTCATGGCTGCCATCTCTTCTCTGACACTTCTCAATTATTCCAATACTTTTTCATTGGCTATAGGTCTACCTCCTCGACCTCTCCTACCTCGTCCTACTCTGAAAGCCATGTCCGAGGGTAAGAAATATGTTTTTAAAGTATCATTGTTCAGATTTTCTTTGGCCTCGATTACTGGTAAAGGTGAAAAATAAATTTTCCCTTTCATATAAAATGTTACAATTTCTCAGATCTCACTCTGATACCACTTAATGTAGCTGGTGTTAGTGAAAACTGTTTGACAGAGCTAAATTTAGTTATCTGTCGCTATAATTGGCAGTTTGGTTCCTTTGACCAAACTCTTGTTAAATTGGCGGATTAAGCACTTTTTGGTTTGCTAGCACCCAACAGAAATATGTTTTTACATGGTATTAAACATCTTACGACCGCACACCATGACCATAACCCAATGGAAAACACCACTGACACTTTTTTTGTACTTACCTTCAATCTCCACTTCCATACATCGATGGACACGTGGCTACAACGGAAAACAATAAACGCATCAGAGTTTGAACCCTCCTCCTTCGGCAATGATCTGGACCATTGATTCTTTGTTGTTTGGTTCCGATCAGATCTTGATCGTCCGTCTTCTGGATGATTGGCACCGTCGACTCCTTGATCCCTTCAAGTTCCACTGTGATCTCCACCCTTAATCCCAATGTTTACAGAATGAAATTATCAGTCTATTTCAGAATTGTTTCGATTCCAAGGATCATTGAAATAATATGAAAGATCATATATGTTCTATCAATGAGAACAAAATATCATAATCATACATAGACGAATAGGGTTTCTCACATATCAGAATGTTGCACAATAGAAAGAAATTTTATTAATGAATTCTCTTTCTCTCCTCTGCAACTCTCCTGTGCACTCTCTCTCATGCCCTCTCGTCCCCCCCTTTTACAATCGAACTTAGTTTGCTTAAATACAATTCAAACTTTGGTTTTTTTTCAGATCCACAAAGTCTAGATCGAATCCACTTAGATCCTACAATTTCTGCTTGTAATCCTAACTTCTCCTACAACTATTACATTGTTAGGATTCGAGATCCTTTGACCATTTATTCAATTTGAACTAAATACAACAAAGTAAATTTAAGAGCACCCACTCTCTTTTGTAAAATTTGGCTTTGACTCTCAACAACCATAGATCTTCTAGAATTGTGAGCTTATGCTCCTGCATCATAAAGAGAGAGAGAGAGAGAGAGAGAGAGAGAGAGAGAGAGAGAGAGAAGAAAACAAATTAAAACTTAGGTATAAGAATGTGATCACATTCTAAGGAAACATACAGATTTCTAGAGAAAATATGAGTTCCTATAGCACGTGTGCATTATTAGGAGCTCGTGAATGTTACATGGATTTCAATTTTTTGGGGGAGAGGGAATGACAACTCTATTGTACGTTTTTTCTCAGTTGTTTTCCTCAAATTTAGGTTCAGGATGAAAAACCTAGTAGTTTGGTTTGCAAATACAAAAAAACCTCATTTTTTATGAATACCTAATAACATCTCTATATTTGACATTATTTTTTTATAGGGTAAATAAATCTGTTGTCGATGAAACTACAAACACAGATAGAGTCGGCTACGCAAATTCCAAATATATATAGTTTAAAAAAATTGATATTGTTGAGTATTTTTAATCTATTTTTGTCTTGAAATATATCACACGTTGGATATATCGACTCCTACTTGTCTTGTGTTTAATGTGGGATTCTATTATTTGGTATTTTGTTATATCTAGTTGGTTGGGAAACATATTCTCCAACTATTAGAACCTATTATTAGTTTGTGCTTGAGATATTTCATCATGATTTTTTTCTGTAGTTGAGGGAAAGGTTCATGGATAAAAATGGGTGCTTATTTTGTGTGAAGAAAATGTATACTCTCCCATTTTTCTAAGTTGGTATCAGAACTGATACAACCCTGACTTTCTCATGAGAGGGGCTATGATCATGAAAATTTCACAATTTTAATCATTTGTATATATGCATGAGAGTAGAATGTGTTGAGTTGATTGAGTGTTGTATATTGTTTGTGTATTTTTTGTGAGACAATAACTGCCCTTATTAGATTGGTATTATTGATTGTACCATGAAAAGTTTTTTATATATTTCTTCCCGATCATCGATTTTTGCGTTGTTAAGAGAACTGCCCTACCGCCATGGAGAATAGTCACTGGATGCACATAGTTGGAGGACCATGGTAGAGAGACCAACGCAGAGCTTCCTATTGGAAACGATATCATAGAATATGAAAAATAGTTCAAGCCATCCGTTCTTGGCCTTGTTGATAATGATTTCCCATTATCTAAGCTCTCAGTGGGCATTTTGGGTTACCTGGACCCTAAAATTTATTTCCTACATTACCCACGTGAGTACAAGCCATGTGTAGAGGAGGAGGTTGCGATCTGAGAATTGTGAAGAATCTTGGGGTTCGATTGTTAGAAACTTCCACGTATGATTAAAAGGAGCCTATAGAGCCTGTACATATGACATACGAAATTGGGGTCTCTTTCATACTCAAGAAGGTTCCATAGTGTTATGGTGATTGTATTACTTATTATCATTGATCTACTCAGAGCGAGTATATATCTCCCCACAAACGAAGCTACAACATCGATTATTTTTTGTTTCTCGAATATGTGTGCATCTTCTCTCCAATCCATGAGCCTCTTGGGTTTCTTGGTGAACAAGGTGTTGCAAGAACATTGTGCTTCCTTTTGGTGAAGAAAGAGTGAAACTAGATTGCGTTTGTAGAGCTTGTGTAACATGACCGAAGAGATTCTGTTTATTGGTGAATGTGGTGCCATAAGAACACTACCATTAGGTTTTGTCTATAGTTTGTGATGATGAATGAAATAGGACATGTTGTAAGATTGACTTCGTGATCCATTCAACATCTAAACTTCTTTCCTATATAACAGGGGAATACTACGAGCTATGTATTTCGACATATGGAAGTATATCAATAGAATTACTAGTAGTCCAGTCATTACAAATATTAAATTGATGGTTTGAAGAAAATGTATCTTCAATGGATCAAGTGATAGCTCAGAATGATGGTTGTGTGATGGAGGTCAGTCTACGAGATTTCAGAAGTAGATAAATATGTTGATGAATATTTTACCAGTAATATATGACAAATATTAGAGATCAAGACAATACTCATTAAGGGAGGGTGTTGGAGATATTAACTCCTACTTTCCTTATGGTTAATGTGGGATTCTTTTATTTAGGATTTTGTTAGATCAGTTGGTTGTGAGAGATATTCTCCAACTATTAGATCCTATTATTAGTTTTTGGTTGATATATTCCCTCATGAGTTTGTTGTGTAGTTGAGGGAAAATTTCATGTATAAATGTGTTTGCTTAATTTAATAAGAAATTGTTTTATTGCGTGTGTTAAGAAAATGTCCACTCCAATTTTTCTGCGTTCACAATCCTAAAATACATAGCTCTTTTATTTCTACTATAATTTTTTATTATCTTAATTTTTTTTACAATAAGTTATATGCTACACTAGAAAAGATCAAGATATATAATCTCAAAAAAACAAAAAAATGTTTGATAATTTTAAGACCCTCAGAAGGTGTTGTAATTTCAAGGATATATTGACTTTCATAATTTTGAAAAAATATAAAATTTATATTATAAATTTTGAAAAAATACCCAATAGAACAATGGGTTTTCTATAATTACACAATTGTTTTAAGGAAATTATATCATTTAGGTACTCAACACTTGCACTAACATAAACATATACCTTATATTTTTCTTGAAAAATAAGATACCAATGTTAGACAAACTTAAATTTCATATAGTTATTCAAATTTTTTATAAATAAAAATTATATATTCATAAAGCTAATTTCATTTGGTGCATTTCATATTTTACACCATATTCAAATTTATTGTAAAAGTACCCTAAATAATCCCACTAAGTTAAGAGATTATTATTTTTCCATGTTTGCATTGCCACTAACACTTCATGAGACATTATCATTTGATTTCATCCACCCTTGTTAATTATTGTAGGGTGTTGGACATCTACACAAATGAGAGCATCATCCTAAGTGAAATAGTTTGTTATCTTCTTGCCAAAATATAGATATTTATCCCATTTCTTCCAACATAGCAAGGGTGGTCAAGGAGAAGCTCAAAGAACTTGGAGCTAGGAGTGTGGTAAGAGACTCAATGTAATCTATACTATACTTGTGGTAAGTGACTTTATTAATATAGATCTTTGTTCTTTCCTCTCCCAACATTGTTTAAGTCATTAATGTAAGGTTTATGATTATGATTTGTGTTTGGCATATTTAGAATTACTTTTAGATGAGATATCTTTGCATATATTTTGCATTATATCGCATTAAACAAAAGTTATTGCATACATGACCCCACAAAATTAGTTTAATGGAATATATGAGTTTTAAAACACCATTTAATGTTTGCAAATGCTAAAAGGCTAGAGGATTTAATCTCTAAATGATTGAGAAAGTCAGAAAGGAAACCGGAATGTATGCGAATTCACTTTAACATATATAAAAGTTACTTGATATGCTTGAATTGGACAATTTACGTATTTATCAAATGGTTGCAAAGTGAAGAGTTCACTTTTATACATTAAAAAAAGGTACTTGGTTGCAAAAGTTATTAAAAGAAACCTTAATGTATGCATGCAGAGTTTACTTTAATACAAATAAAAAATTACTTGATGTCCTTCTATTGCATAACTTATCAACGACCGCTCTTTTGTCTCCCAGATTTGTATGGGATAACTTATCAGCAACCTCCCTTTGGTTTCCCATGCAGCCCTGTATGCCTTTCTATGACATGGAAAATGGCCTTTGAAGGGCGGTGAAGCCTTCCAAGAGGGGGAATATTCATTACTAGTGTCAGCCGGGTTGAAGCACAATCACTAAGAGTGCAGTGGCATCGAGAATATTGATGGAAGAAAGGATCTCTATTTGAATGAAGGAAAAATACTGACGCTATAAAGCTAGAAACGCCATTGGACCATCTTCCTATAGAGGATATCCCATGTCATTGATGCATTGGTATCGAGGATATCCCGTGTTATTAATGGAAGAAAGGGTGTCTACTTGAATGAAGGGAAACGATTAATGCGATACAGCTAGAGACGCCAGTGGAAAATTTTCATATATAGACGCCATTGGACTATCTTCATATCTGGATAGATTTGATGCCATGGAAAATGAAAACGAGATTTCACTCATTTTGGATAGATACGCCATGGCTGAAACATGCATAGAGTACAATTCCAGCCAGTTTGCTATTTAAATTGACGTTCTTCCACGGTTATTGAGCAGATTGAAACAGCAGTTATTTGTTCAATCTGAATTGTATCTCCCTGGCTCAGAAAGGGATTTTGCAAACAACGTTAGAGAGGGCGAATTCTCATCCTGGCTTCCCTTGTTAACAGTAGCAAGCAATGTCAGCTTTGTTCATGTTCAAGCAGAGGCAAGAAAAAACAAAACAGAGTATGAATACACACAACAATGGAGCTTTTGAGCTCTCTTTCACATTCACTTAGAAAAGTGAAAAAAATACACGAGCTGAGATATTTCTCTAGAGTTCTCCATCCATCACCTACCTAATAAATGAAACTTCACCTATCTTATCTATGCAACTAATATGTCTATCCATCTATATGTTTTAGTCAAACAAGTAATGAGCGAGAAATTACATCATTCAACACTCCCCCTTAATTTCGACCATTACAAAAATCAACACAAACAATGCCTAAGTGTTGTCTCTGAAATTCAAAAGTATTTCTAAATGAAATGATAGCGAGTGTCAATGTGTTTACTCTTGCGGTGAAGCACATGATTTTTAGATAATGCAATTGTTGAATGATTGTCACAAAATATAGGATTTGGATCCTTCTCTTCATGTGCAAGATCACTAAGGATCCTTCTCAACCACACTACATGACAAGCGTTGTTGAAGTTCCTGCCATATACTTGGCTTCTGCTGAAGAAATTGTGAAGATGGGTTGTTTCTTTGAAGCCCATGAAATTAAACATGTACCCAACAAAAATGCGTACCCTGAAGTGCTTTTCCTATCATCAACACTACCAACAGAGGAATCATCTTCTGAATTGGAATACATACATGATATCTAGCCTGGTAACTGTAGTACATGAGGCTTCCTACACGCCTCTTATACAGAGTATAATCAATAGATATTCCTTCATATTTTTTACTTAGTTTTGTACCTATTGCAATTGGTGTATTCCTTGACTTTCATTTGTTCATTTTGAACCTTTTCAAAATATCTGTCGCATATTTTCGTTGACAGATAAAAATTCTCTTTTCAGATTGCTCAACTTCAATTCCTAGAAAACATTTCATAAGCACAAGATCAATCATCTCAAATTCACTTTGCATGGATGCTTTGAATTCATTCAAAAACAAATTTCATGTAAAGATCATGTCATCAACATATAGACAAACTATCAAAATATTACTTTTTTTATCTCTTTTGGTGTAAAGTGTGGGTTCATTGCTTCTCCTATTGAACTGATTGCTGAGAAAATAGGAATCAATGTGATTGTACCAAGATCTTGGAGCTTTCTTCAAACTGTACAGTGTTTTCTTCAATCTGTACACCTTGTACTCTTTACCTTTAATTTGACATCCTAGTGGTTGATCCACATCAAAATCTTCCTGTAAAATTTCATTTAGAAAAGTTTATTTAATGTCCATTTGGTAGGATGGCCATTTGTTTTGAGCTGCAACTACCAAAATTTCTCTAACAGTATCCAAATGTGCTATTAGAGAAAAAAATTCTCCATAATCAATACCGAGTTGTTAAGAAAACCCTTTTGCTACAAGTCTTTCCTTTTGTTCTTCTACTTTGCCTTTCTCATTGAATTTTGTGTTCTACACCCATTTAACTCCAATGTTGGTTTTACGTGTAGGGAGATCCACAAGATCCCATGTGTGGTTTCTTTCAATTTCTTCGTTCATTGCATCAACCCATTTTTCTTCTTTGACTTCTTCTTTAAAGTATATTGGTTGATAGGATAACATACCAAAGTGTGTTTGTTGCTCCATATCATCATTCAGCTCATAAATTTCTCTCAAACATCTTGTTTTCTGGTTCCTCAAATTTGCTATAGTGGGATATGAATCATTGCTAGAAGAAGAAGATGAAGTATGCTCTATTTGTTCTCCTTGGCCTTGTACTTGCAATCTTGGAATTCTTGGTGGAGAAGATCGATTTCTTGTAGCTTCCACCTGCTTATGTTCTTATATAGAAGGAATATGATCTACAATCGTTTCACTTGTTTGGTTATCCCAAGATTTATCTTGAAATTTCACATCTTTGTTTACTATAAACTTATTGTTAATATGATTATACAATCTATATGCTTTAGACTGTTCACTATGTTTCTCTATCAAAGATTTAAATTCTTTGAATTTTTCAAATGTATCTAATTTTCTCTTGAGAAAATAAACCCAAGCTTTCGTGCGAAAATCATCAATTGATGTTAGAAAATAAAAGCTCCCTGCTATTGAATCAGTTTTCATTGGACCACAAAGCTCTGTATGTAGTAGCTCGAGATGTTATTTTTCTCCGTAAGAAACATTGGGAAAATGATCCGTTTGGTGTTTGGCCAAAATACAACTCTCAAAAGAGTTTTTATGTTCATTTATAATGGGAAAACCTTTGACCATAGATTTCTTCTGTAAAATACTGAGACTGCTAAATGGTAAATGACCATATCAAATATTCCACAACCAAGTCTCATCTAATCTTGAAACATTTTGGGCATATGACTGTGACAAATTTACATTTCTCAATATCAAAGAAAACATTTTATTTTTGGTCATTTGTATTGTAGATGTGATTTTCTTACTGGGTGGTTTGTCCAAGATTTTACACTTGGAACCTTAAAAAATGACTCTATAGCCACGTTCATTTATTTGTCCTACACTCATTAGATTATGTCTAAGACCAGGTACATAATAAAAATCATGAATATTCTCCTTTCATCTTGTTTGGTCAATACATAAATTACACCCTTTCCTAAAACTTTCTTTCGATAATCATTTCCTAATTTAATTTGAGTTGTGACAGAGCTATCTAAACTAGAAATCAAATTTTTGTTACCTGTCAAATGATTGTTGTAGTCACTATCCAAAAACCAGAGATCATGATTGTTTCTTTCTTCTTCTATGACTTGACATGAGAAGAACATTGACTAAGATGTTGCTTCTTCAGTGTTGGTAACCTTTTCTCTACCCATATTGATATCTGCTTGCTTCATTGTGCAGTCACTTTTGTTGTGACCAAATTTTTTGCAATAATAACATTGAATCCTTGATTTGTCAGTCCATCTTTACTGATTAAAATATCTACCTGCCNCTCTCTCCTATTTGAGAGCATCCTCTGTGTTGTCTTCCTTTGCTTCTATTCCCTTGGCATGTACGTCTACTTATGGAGGCATGAGATTGAAATACGTTGTCCAAATATTTAGTAATTTGACTCAACCTATTTTCATGGGTTAACAAAGATCCCATGAGTTCTTCAACTATGAGGGTTGACAGGTCTTTCGACTCTTCTATGGAAACTATGACCACATTAAACTTACCAGGAAGGCTACAAAGTGCCTTCTCAACGAATTTCTACTCTTGAATGTCTTCTCCATGTGTCGACAGTTGATTCATGATTCTCATGATGTGGGTCATGAAATGATCCACATAATCAGAATCATTCATCTTTAGAGTCTCAAAACACTTCTTGAGTGTTTGCAACTTTGCACTTTTGACTTTGTTTGTGCTCTAATAGGCAATTTCGAGAATATCTCATGCATGTTTGGCATGATTTGTTGTTGTAACTTTGGGGAAAATGTATTCCTCTCACCCTTGTTGAATGAGACATAGAGCTTTGTTTTCCTTCTTCCTAAGTTATCCAAGTGAATTTCTTTACGCGTTCATCATTTCTTGTAGATCCATCGAATTTGGTTCCTTGAACCCATTAACTATTACTTCCCAACAATCTTCAGATAGAAGAAAAAATTTCATTTTAACAGACCAAATACATTATTTTTACTTGTTAAAATTGGATCTTGTGTGAGCGCTGGACTATTGATAGATGCCCTGAATTTCTTGTAGAAGTCACATTTCTCCTTTCTCGCTTAGATCTAGACTGAAATATCTTTTCCTCTATCAAAACAAACAAAACCCAGAGCTAAAATCAACCTGGTCGCAACCTGTCCACTCTATGGGGGCGACCAACTTCTCCTGGTCACTTTGCGTACACAGGAAGGGGGCGATCGACCTAAAAAACGTGATGTTTTGAAGAGATTTTCCTCAAATTTTTGCACCAGAATGCCTTGAAATGCCCCTCATGTTGTGGGTTGATCAAGCTTCAAATTTCTCTGTAATAACTTGCAAATTGCTCTCCGATCTTCGAAGAGTCTTCCTCCTTCTTTGATACCATGTTCATGTTCAAGCAGAGGCAAGAAAAAATAAAACAAAGTATGAACACACACAACAATGGAGCTCTTGAGCTCTCCTTCGCATTCATATAGAACACTGAAAAAAATACATGAGATGAGATATTTCTCTAGAATTCTCCATCCTTCCCCTACCTAATAACTCCAACTTCATGTATCTTAACTATGCAATTAATATGCCTATCCATCTATCTGTTTTAGTCAAACAAGTATTAGTCAAAGAAGTAATGAGAGAGAAATTACATCATTCAACAAGCATGAGAATTGCAACACGTCTAAGCTGGATCTCAACAACACAATGTGAATTGCAACGCGTCTAAGCTGGTTCACCATCTCTAATGCTGTTTTCAAAATCCGTTGTTTAGCCAGGAGGATAGAATTCAGATTGAGCAAACAAATGCTTCTCCAATTTGCTTAATAATAGTGGGATAGTGTGAAGTTAAACACAAAAAATTATGGAATGGTACTCAATGGACTTCCTTCTTCAAACTTGCGTTGGTCTTCCAGCCCCGGGCCTGTCTATCCAAATGGTACTCGATGGAAGTCCTTGTCAAGGTAAGAGCTTTCGATCTCCATTGTTGAATTAGTTTATTAGCATGAACTTATTTTTGTTTTGAATTTATGAAGCATTTAGAAGAATCAAAAGAGAGTGGAATCAAAATTCTAATCAACTTTAAAAACAAATTAAAAAATATATACAGTAATCAACTTAATCTTATACATACTTAATATATAAAATGCACTTCATTTTTTTAGTTACATTCATTTAATGTGTTCTGTTAAGAATTTTGCATCATTAAAATTTAGATGTTTTCTGTACTTACAATGTTGAGGACTTTGGAATATTGATCTCCAATTAATTGCAAACAGGGATCAGAGGGAGGTAAATGGTAGCAGTAAAACATTACCGTGCAAGAAACGATCGAGCTGATGTTACATTCTATAACCTATTGATTTTACATTCTATAATCTATCATGAACCAATTCTGCCTAAGAA
Organism: Picea sitchensis; assembly: GCA_010110895.2. Classification (NCBI taxonomy): domain Eukaryota; kingdom Viridiplantae; phylum Streptophyta; class Pinopsida; order Pinales; family Pinaceae; genus Picea; species Picea sitchensis. The sequence continues at coordinate 143,845 of SNQJ01S0020361.1, read as the reverse complement.
TTTTCTTCAACAGTATGTTGCTATTCTGATTCTGACTCGGTGTTAATTCGTTTTACTATTGACTGAATAATTTCCGAATAGCGGTTATGAACGTGGTACTGTGGGCCAAACCGAAAGCAAAAGTGGAGGATCAAGAATATTATCATGAAGAGAGAGTGAGGGAGCGCAAAATATCCTAGTCAAATGACAGAATCGTGGGGGACCTAATGCTCAACACCATAAAAGAAAATAAATAAGACATAAATGATTTTGATCTTTCAACTTTGAAGATATTTGGATTCTTGGGTTCAGCTGGCTTGCTCGTGCCTACGTACTATAGCTGAAACCCTCAATAGCAAAAGTAGTGTGCACTTTTCTTCATATCAATGTTTTGCTTAAAACATTAATTACAGATTCCCAGTTTTGAAAATCCTCCGATTACTTCAGGTTTTCCCGTGGCATCTATACATTGTTTCCTATTTTCTAGCGTCGAAAACAAAGGAAATAAACACCGAGATAGCTGCCACACAGCTTAGTTTATCCTTTTCATATATTTAAATATTAATAATCATATTTATTTAAATAATTGGTTTTATTAAAATTATTTAAATTCAGAAAGAAAATTTTATTAAATTGAAAGAAAATATATTTTACAGTAAAGTATTAAAGAAAATGTACAATAAACTGAATAAACTTCATATATATATATATATATATATATCACATTAACTTAATTTCATTTTAATTTATATATTTAATTATTAATAGTTATATTTAATCAAATAATTAATTTGATAACAAAATATTTATTGAATCCAGGGGTGTATTTTATAGTCGATTATTTAATTATTTTTAAAATTATTTTTCATATTTAATATATATAATTAAAATATATGAATTTGAACTAGGTCATAATAGAGATATATATGTATAATTTTTTATTTTTTTTTAAGGTTATTGTTTCAGATTGGTGCAAGTCTATGGAGGTACTTTCTTCTTAATTTTAAGGGAGAAACACATGTTCTTAACTATTAGGCCCACTCAAGCCCACTCAATCTACTCAAATTGTATTGCAAAGCGAGACACCAAATTGGTGTATGAGACCCCCTTGTTTGTGGGACAATGGACCCCCTTTGTACATCGATTTCACTACTAAAGTCTACATCGGTATACATACCCTACCCCGCTTTGATTTTAAACCCGTAACCTCTTAGGAGGAAACACATGTTCTTAACTATTAGGCCCACTCAAATTATATATTTTAATAATCTAGTTTTAAGGTCACAACCGACCAAGACAAACACCAAATTGGTGTATGAGACCCCCTTGTTTGTGGGACAAAGGAACCCCTCCACGCATCAATTTGAATGCTAAAGTTTACTAAAATATACATACACAACATACAATCATTACATTTCAAAATTATTATCAAAAATTTGGATAAACTACTTTAACTATTAGTTTGCATATATTAATATGAAGCATGATTCCAATTTTTTGTTATTTAAGAGTATGCCATATGAAGCATAATATCTTATGAATCCTTAACATGATAGTTTTGATACGAGGCCTCATAACTGATCAATCCTCAACGTAATAAGAGAGATTTTACCCCGTCTTTTCCTTGATAACCTTAAGAAAGACTTTACTATAAGTCACGTGTACCTACTTGAACACAAATATTTTATAAGATTAAGTCGAGACTATAATGATGATGGCATTATGGTTCATATATATATATATATCATCAACAAATATATATAAAGATACACATGTAACATCCTTATAAAGATACACATTTCCACCGACCCCTTTTAACAAATGTAGAGAGGGTTGCTCACCATTACTTTCAAGCGCACCCTTATAAAAATCAAAGTATGTCTTGATCTAGGAGGATCACAGGAGGATCACACAACTGGTCTAATCATAAATCGACAGAATAATGGTTCGGTCGTCGAAGCTTATTCATTCATAGAAATTCGTCGACGGATTTAGAGGGGTCAGTTGAACGACTCGGGTAGAATAATCGATTGTGAGGATACCTATCATGGGCCTCAAAAGCCTACATTCGGGTGAAGGAATCACCTGACGCTCCCCGTCACCATGTGACACTGCAATCATTTGTTTGACATTAAAGCTACACCAAATTACTTAATCCACACTACGTCTTCACCTTATTTTGTTCGTTACTTGAGTTATGTTTGTGTTTGTCTTATACTTAATTTCAAAAGTAAAGAGAAACCATCCATACAAGTGAAAACGAAACATATGTGTGGGAGGCAAAACCGACCTAATACCCAAAAGACATTTATACACAAAATGGAACAACAATGTGCCGAACTAAACACTCATGCCACATGAACAAATTTTACATAAAGGACTTTTCCCTCATTTCAATATCGGTTGTGAAATCCATACAATTGTGCAATAAATTTTCTTCACGCATCCTCCCTTCATCACCATAGAATGAATCACCTCATACTTCATCCCTGTGATGACTATTATTTTGTCTGGTGTGCCTTTTCCCTTCCTTGGTTCAGACTTTTCCTTTTCCTCAGATTGGAGGGACCCCTTTTTCCTTTTTGACAGTTTGTTTGTTTTGTTGCTACCCTTCAAGAAGGATGTCACATACCTGTTTCTATTTGGCCTCCCCAAGAGAACCCAAGTTACCCTCAAGGGTCTACTTGGCTTGTTGGGGAGCAACTCACCCCTCCCTCTTGATCGCTACCACACAACTCTCCAATTACGATTATAAAAGATGTCTCCTTGCCAACCTTGGATGCCCAACCAAATTCCTATCTCGCTTGGTGATATAAGCGTGCATCCTTGTAAAATGATGTGTTCGTTCCAACCGACACACCCTTTTGTCTACAAGCCGACACTCTCTTTTGGTCATGTGTCCACTTTAGCAAGTTGAGTCCAATGTTCAACATGCAGGCACCACTTCCAAGCATGTGTTCTCTCCCAACTGACTCGTTCTCTTTCGATTTTGTGTGCCCAAATTGTTCCTTCATTCGTTCATTCACACAATCACCTCACAAGGTGTTTGTCGCACATCTTGGGTGTCTTTCTTACTTGGCCAACCCATTTCACTGATGGGGTGCTAAAATATTGCAATGGGTTCCAACCATTGGTTTCGTCTCCATCAAGCAATCTGTCATGGAGTTGTTCCTTTGTGCGTGTCAAAGAAACCCCAACCCCATGATATATAAAGTCCTTAGGTTGAATTGTGCACCATTCATCGCAACTCATCCGTCTAAGTCTACGGAGGAGGGGCAGGCATGCTCAACTCACCCGACTCATTAATTTTTGCTCATGGAGGTAGGATGCATTCTCAGGTCCAGTCCTGGGGTGTGACATGCTCCCCCACTCAAAGTATTTTCATCCTCATTAAGTATTCATGTATGTGTCTTGGCTTCTACCTGCAACCATATGTTGAACTTTTGTGACGAACCTTGCCCCAATCCAATCACTTTCGTCATGTTTCACACATTGTCTAGAACCCATATCTTGACCAAGATAGGTATATAATCCAACTTAGAACTTAATATGTGAAAATGTACTCTCCATTCCATCACATAGTTGTTTTGGTTCAAACGTTCCCCACACTATCCAACTCTTGCTTTGGTTTGCAATATTCATTAAATAATTTCATCGTAATTCTCAAGTGTTTCGACTTCTATTGCATCCCTACTTGGGATTTGATCGATGTTTTCTATTTGGTCCATCCCATCATCTACTTTTTCATACAAGGCTACTTCTCACCCCATCTTCTTGTGACGTTGCTCCGAATGAAAATGTGTTGTGAATCCAACTTTGCCATCATTTGTCCAAACTACTTTGCTTCACTACTCCCATCCACTTGATCATTTCAATCTGCACCTTGGTTTGTCTGCATGACTTCAAAAAATTCCCAAATTTTTCAAGTTGAAGGAACAACCCAAAGGTTTCAACACCTACTTCAAATGTAGTCAGGTCCATGCCAATACGTCTTCCAATCAGCAACTCTGAGTCAATCTACGACAACTAAGCTCCCCAAGAACGTTCGTGAACCTAATGTACCATACAACCAACAATCTGATGTTCAATACCACCGAACAATCCTCTCAATTCTCTTATCGTGCATATTTCCCATTGTATTTCTTGACAAATTTCATGAACAAATCCCTTCTTGTCTCTTTTTTCTTCCTTGAACCGGGACTTCATAACTCTGTGGAAAATATGTTGTCACTTCTACCCATCGTTGCACCCCACTCATCCCAATTCCAAGATATCCGAAAATCCAAGGAGATCACCATACGTCTGTCACCCATATGACCAACCAAATCCACCCTCTTTACTCATCCCACAGAGTGCAGGATGCCAAAGACTATCTCATCACTACTGCAATCATGCCCCTCATGAAACATTGGTTCTCTTAATGAGTGTGCCCAAGTCTAGCATGAGCCTCGCTTCATCAGTCAACCTCCCATCCTCTTTGTCACCTGTTCGCAAAACGCTCCAAGTGCACTAGTTTCGTACATCCAACAATCACCTTTGTAGTACTCCATGATTCATTTCATCCTACCTATGTGATCCTCCAATTCATGCAAGTCTACAAATGCCTTCACAAATGTCTCAACATACTATCTAAATGACCCCAAGTGAAACGATCCACCCAAATACTTCCATGTCAAAACACGTCTGAGACAACTCCTATGTCAACTCCAACCAATGATCCCTCTGATCTCTTTGTAATCCCTCATCTACAAGCATTCTAAGAATGCCCTGCCTATCTCATGTCCCATACCATGAGCATGAGTGCATCATCCCGTCCACTCAGGCTATGGTATATCTCATTGCGGTTTTCTATCAATAGTCTCCTTGGTCGACTCTTTATTGTCTTCATTAGTTTCTTGGAATGAATTGTCTTGCCTCTACCAAGACACTTCATCGTTTGGATCTTTGTTGTGATGGTTAAGTCACATCACGACTCAACCAATATGTCTAAGTCACCCATGGACCAAAGTACCTCATCTGACTCTTCAAACACAATATGTGTCTTTCTTCCTTATTTGTTATAACAATCCCTTCAATGAAGTCCATAAGAAAGCACAACAAAAATCCAACTCATCCCATCTCTACCACCAAATCTGCGTAAGTCCCTCTTTTGGAACTCACCCAGGTAGGTCGCTCCAAGTCATTGTTTGCATCTACTCTCTTCTGAGCACTCTGAACTGTTTGTGTCTTCAGCGAAGTTCAAAACACTTGGGCCTCTCCAAAGTCTACAATGGAAACACGTTGCTCTTATCCTTGGAAAAGTATTCCTGTCTCCCTTCAATGAACCCAACACAACAACTCAGATTTGCAAAGAACTTTGTGTTGGTGTGCTTGTTAAGCTCACGTAGTTGTTCCTAGTCTTTAGCAAGTTGTTCAAACTAGTAGTTGATCCTAGTCTTTCGGAAGTTGTTGAAACTAGTTGGAGTGAATATCTCACATCGAACTAGATGATTCCTAAAATGGTGTGAGGTTGAGATATTTTCTCAACCATAGATCAAGGTAGTTATCCTATCTTGAAACTGAGCTTGTGTATTTATATGTACTATGTTTCTTTTAAAGAATAGAGATCTCACATGCTTGGTTTGTGCATAATAATACCTACTCTCAAATTTCTCAATATGGTATGAGAGTTGTACTCGTTAACTCCCTCACGGGAGGCCTAGCGACCTTAGAAGAGAAATGAATCCTTCTTAGAGGAATAAATTCGTGTAGGCAAGAGTAGTATGCTTGTGTGTCTCCATGTTTGTGGGAAGATTAGTTTGTGCATTAATATGTATTGAAGGTCGAGTTCCTGAGAAGTTAAAGAACAATGCGAGCTGCAAACCCTCAATATCGAAGGTGGTGATTCGATCCAATTGCAGGGCCGTAGAGATCTACAGCTTCAACGTGATGTCCCATAGCGTGCAGGAGAAGCCCTATGTTGTGACTTGGTTCCTGGTACTCGCTGCTACAATTCTTGGTAAAAAAATTTCATAAATATTATGTCCAGTGGAGAAGTGTTTCTAGTGTCTCTTGGTGATAGGAGTCCAAATATTCAGGCTTGATTCAATTGTCTCAGGTCCTATGTATTGTCGATTTTTCTATTTTCAAGGGTCGATAACTGGAGGGAAGATCTGATCCGGCAAGATCCAAATTGCGGTTGATCGTGCAATTACTCTTCTTATTGATCCATGGTGTCAAATTTCGATCCATTTTTCAATTCCATAACGGGGCTGAATTGTTATGGGAAATCGAGCATCTTGGACTCCATCCATTTCTCGCTGATTCCTATGCATGGCCTCTCTTTTCTCCTGTGCTAGATGCATGTGATTCCTAAAGATATTTCCTCATCTATGAAGGTCCTCATGTGGGTTAGGGTCTTGGTGAGCATCACAACACTGAGGATGCGTTATGATCCCCATGATTGTGGCCATAAATGTCGTTGGTTGTTGCCATACATTCCTGGTCACCACCGTTGGTGTTGACACGAGCCATAGAAGGATCCCAGTTGCAATGTCTTTCATGTAGACTACAAAAGTGGGTGTCTCATTGGGGAGAGCCTTGCATATCATCATTCGATCAATCGGCTTGTCGTTGGAGCAACGAAAGATGTTAATCACCTACACCGTGACACCTAACCTGCCCAAAGATGCAAAACATTTTCAACTATGTTTCCAATCATCAATCGATCGATTTTGGTGCTACCACTATAGATCTTAGTTCTTCTACATGTTGGAAGCTTCTGAATGGATTTAATTCCATCCCGAGATTTCATTTGGAAAACTCATATGAATGTCACAACCTTTGCCATGCTTGTTTCCATTTGCGGTAAGTTCCTTGGCTCGCTTGATCGACTTTCGATTTTCTAGAGAGATTCAAAGGGGCCTTCTGGAACAACCGATGTACATTGGTTTTGTAATTATTCATCATGTTTATCCTCCTTGTTCTGCTCATGTCCCTCATTATCTTTGTATTCTATGTCACCGTTAAGAGCCATGGCGAAACCCTTCCAAACAAAGTTTATAGGGAATACAATCTTTATGAATTCTCTGGTTGGTTACGTCATCGTGTATAGAGCTACTAAAGGTGGAATCATATAAGAAACTACCTCAATATGCTCCACTATGTGCAATAGGTTGAAGCAGAGGCTCACTTTTTCCCAGGACATCTTCAATGACTGAATTGGCCCTCTAGTGGATGTTGTACACCGCCGACAAAATGTGGATACACATTTGTGACTCCGGTATTTTGGATAACTCCCGTCAACCAAAATGTGGATCTCTACATTGTTGAATATATTGTAACCTCAACAATCTAACTGTACACTGCCAGCTGTCCTGGCCAGCTGTACTTTCTATTTTTTTCTTGCTTGAGCCTATTTAGCTCAGCTATTTCCCTTTACATTGTAACTTCGTTTTTGCACTCTTCTTCATACATTTGAATATATTGTTTTCTGTTCTATATTTTTCTCTACATTTCTTGCTTCACAATTTATCATGGTATCAGAGCTACAGTAGTAAGCCTCTTCACACGGGCTGGAGAAAAACTCGATCCTCACAGTGCAGAGCTTCATGGACCTTGAGAGAAATTCGACAAAGTCTTTTCACAAGGCTTGGAGAGCTGTCTGTCATACTCTTGAAAGATCCTCGTAGGAAACTTCCACGAGGAACAAGACCGTCATACGCTCAAAAGATCAACATAAGAAGCTCACGTGCCAAAGCAGAGTGTACAATGCTCGAAAGAACGAGGAAGAAGAGATTGCAGAAGGAAGAAACAATAAATATTCTTGTAATCTTTTCAAGAATCATCAAGATTCACGAAGAAGAGTTGCAAGACGGAAGCACATTTAAAGAACTAAAAGAATTTGTTCAAAATCGTTAAAGATTCCTGCAAAAGGCATAATCCTTTAAATTTTTTTTCGAAATTCGCTCAAATCTGTCAAAGATTGTAGCAGAGAACGAAGAACTCATGAAATTCTTTCAAATCTTTGAAAGATTCATGAATCTTTCTTCCACAGGAGTAAAGAACGTGTCTTGGGTGCAAAGAACAACCACTGAGGCTGTAAGATTCGTCCTGCGAACGGATCCAGAGAAAGAAACCAGTTCATAAGCGACGAAGAGAGCGTAGAAAAGGAGAAAGAGTTTCAGCCATTAGATCTTGCGCAGAGGACCGATCGTCGTTGGATAAACAAGAAAGTGCATGAGGTTTAGTCCTCTGAAGTGCACAGGAGAAATTTCGACTTGTGAAGTCATGAAATCCCGACATCATCTGGACCATCCATCAAGAGACACGTGGTGAGATCTCAACATTTCGCTGACTTGCAAGGTGTAAAGTTCAGAAGACTACCGTGAGAATTCACGAATCGCAAAATCATGAGTCATTCTGGACCGTTGGATTGTGAAAGAGCGTGAGCCATTGATCTTATCCCTTCGCAAAATCGGGAATCGGGAGTTGGACGAGCAAAGGTGATTGCACTCCAAAACTTCGATACGCGATATCGTGAAATCCCGAGAGGACTTGTGAGTCGTCCATCTTAGAGGAAAGGTGGCAGCAGATACAAGTGTCATCAAATTGACATATCGAAGTTCGTGGTTTTGAAAGACTGTCGCAACAAGAGCTCTAAACTCACGAAATTGNACTCTCAGCCGTCCATTTGTTTGGACAAATGGCGAACATAAAGGAAACCGTCGACGTTTCGGCAACTGGATTTCTCAAGTTGACAAAAACTTTGGCCTCGCAAGTCGCAAAATTGTGAAACGACGAGGACCGTCCATATTGAGGGGATGCGTGGCGTAAATCCAAGGACTCGAAAAAGTCCCGAAAGAGGAGAGTCCATCGGCACATAGGGATTCGACAAATCACGAATCCCGAGGACAAGAAACATGAGCATTTCAGAACAGCAAAGTCCGAAATCCCGACAGGAGGAAAGCTCCATTTTGTTTCCCAGTTGACGTCATCTCGTCAAAACGAGGGATCGAGAATCTCCACAGTAAAACCCCCGAAGCAGACTTGAGTCGTCCATCTGTTGGGACACGAGGAGAGATCAAAGGAATCGAGAAATTTCCCAAAAGGAAAGTGCCATAGGTAAATCGGAGATCGGGGAATCAAGGAGTCGGAAGAGATCATCATCAGGGTTCACGAAGTCACGATTCGCAATATCCCAATAAGATCTGGACCATCAGATCACAGGAAGATCTGGACCGTTGAAACGTCCAAAAGCAAATTTTGCATTTCGGCAATTTGAAAGGAAAAAAAAACCGAAAAAGCCCGTAGCGCTTTAACATTAAGGTGCGTGGTCACATTGCACGGTGACAAAGGCCAATTCAAGGCTGATAATCTCTCATCTGCAATCGACGTTTTGGCGATCGGAGGTAAATAAAAAATTTCCCTCTATTTTTTTTTCTGAGAATTTTCTTTCAAAAAAATATGTCATCTAGCAACTTAGGACCAACTCAGGGTCCGATTCTACTTGGAAAGAACTATGAGTTCTGGTCTCTTCGGATGAGATCGTTCTTGTAAGAACAAGAGTGCTGGGAACCAGTGGATCTTGGATATGTGGAACCAGATCCAGCAGCCTTGTCTGCCATGACAAATCCACAACGAATTGCTCAGGAAACACTGAGGAACAAAGAAAATAAATCCAAATTTTGGATTCAAAATTCTGTGGATGACTCAATTTTTTCGAAAATCACAGGCGTTGGTACTTCAAAACAGGCCTGGGACATCCTGAAATCTTCCTACCAAGGAAATGACAGGGTCAAAACACTTAAACTACAGACCTTGAGGATGCAATTCGAGACTCTAAGGATGATAGATTCCGAAAATGTGGATCAGTTCATGACCAGAGTCATGGGAATCGTGAACCAGATCAGACTGATTGGTGAAACCATCACTGATCAACGCATTGTTGAGAAAATTATCAGAAGTTTACCAAAGAGATTCGAAATGGTTGTCACAGCAATCCTTGAATCCAAGGATCTATCATGTTTTTCAACAGATGAACTAATTGGTTCTCTGGTGACACATGAAACCAGACTGCATCTCACAGATGAGTCAATCTCCAATGCTTTCAAAACTCAATTCTCCTTCAACAGAGGGAGAGGCAGAGGAAGAAGCAGAGGTCACCAAGGAAGACAGAGCAATCAAAGTAACCCTCACTCTAATGGAGGCAATAGATAATAGTATATGAATCAAAATTTCCAAGATCAAAGGCATCAACAACAAAATCAACATCAAAATTTCCAGCCTGAAAGAGGCAGAGGGAGAAGATCAAATGATAAAAAAAACATACAATGCTATTACTGCAAAAAGTATGGGCACTATGAATCTGAATGCAAGAAGAAGCAAGCAGATCAGCTCTCAGGCAGAGCACATGTGTCAAATCACACGGGAGAAAACTCAAGAGGTATGTTTCTTTCGTTCCATAAGACTGAACAACAACCTAAATATCTCTGGTTGCTGGACAATGGATGCAACAATCACATGACAGGTAACAAATAATTACTTTCATGCATTGATTCTTCAATCTCATCTGATATTACTCTTGGAAATGATTATTTAGTCAAAGTTCAAGGAAAATGAACTGTTCCTATTCTTACTAAACAGA
>SNQJ01S0020361.1:103998-131258 GCA_010110895.2 Picea sitchensis | reverse complement strand
ATGTTTATATGTTGATGACATGATCTATACGAGAAATCTTGAGTTAACAAATTTTAAACATGCCATGCAATCTGAGTTTGAGATGACAGATCTTGGCATAATGAAATATTTTTTAGGGATTGAGGTTAATCAATCAACCAAAGACATTTTTGTCTATCAGCAAAAGTATGCAACAAACATCATCAAAAGATTTCGCATGGAAGGATGCAATCCAGCAGAAACCCCTATACCCCTAGGCACAAAATTGAGCAAGAATGATGAAGGTCCTACAGTGGACTCTACTCTGTACAAAAGTTTAGTAGGCAGTTTGTTGTATCTTACAACAACTAGGCCTGACATTATGTATGCAGCCAGCCTTGTTTCCAGATTCATGGAATCCCCCAAAGATTCTCATTGGAAAATGGTGAAACGAATTTTGAGATATGTTACAGGAACTCTCAATTTCATCTTATGGTACACTAAATCTGATAGTAATCAACTTTCTGGTTACACAGACAGTGATTTTGCAGACAACCTAGATGACAGGAAAAGCACATCTGGACATGTTTTTCAACTTGGCACGAACCTAATCTCATGGGCATCAAACAAGCAGCCAATTGTTTCAGTATCTTCTACAGAGGCAGAGTATGTCACTCCTACCTCAGCTTCTTGTCAAGCTGTGTGGCTGAGAAGAATATTGAAAGATATGTCACATACATAAAAGTATCCAACTCCTATTTTCTGTGATAATACTTCAGCAATTGCTTTATCCAAAAATCACGTGTTTCATAAGAAAAGAAAAGACATTGACACGCGTTTTCATTTCATACGTGAGCTAGTCAATAATGGTGATATTGCACTACAATTATGTGGTTCTCGAGATCAGCTTGTTGATATCTTTACAAAGCCACTACGAAAGTCAGTTTTTTATTTTCAGAGACAACACTTAGGCATAGTCAGTGCTGATGTTTGTAACTGTTGAGTTTAAGAGGGAGTGTTAAATATATTGTAACCTCAACAGTCTGACTGTACACTGCCAATTGTCCTGGCCAGATGTACTTTCTATTTTTGTCTTGCTTGAGCCTATTTAGCTCAGCTATTTCCCTTTACATTGTAACTTCGTTTTTGCACTCTTCTTCATACATTTGAATTTACTATTTTCTGTTCTATCTTTCTCTCTGCATTTCTTGCTTCACAATTTATCATACATGGTTTGTGTTTTTTGGAGTTCCAATTTATTTTGACTCTTCAATGAAGCCTGCATTTTCTGTCTTGTTTTAGGTGTTGAAAAGAGAATTATGCTCTCTCTCCAACAATTGGTTACATGCCAGATTTAATGCTCTTTTGAAATTATTAATTTTTTTTTCTCATGGGCTAGATAAATTATGAGAATTGATTCCTTACTTGTAAAGTAAATGGTACCTAACATGACCTTATTTTTTGGAACCCGTATCAAGGATTGTTGTCTATGATGGCTATTTATTCCACTTCTCATTTTTCACCTTTGAGTAGTGGATTTTGTGCCACTCATGTAGATAGTTTATGGAGTGTAATCATGCATTTGTCTCCGTGTACTGCCTTGTTTCGCAGTGTCTTGGAGCTTCACCACTTTGGGGTGTTTCTTGGTTAGGTTATTTTTCATGTTTTTCTCCTTTAGCTCATATTACATACTTAGTTATTAATTGTGGCATCCATTGCCATCATTTTTCCACTTAGTTCAACATTGTGGTGGTATGTTGTGCAATGCTTGCTCAGGTGATTTTTTACTCACCATGTTCGATCGAGATCAAGATTCTTTAGAGTGAGCCTTATACATAACACTAATTCCCATATTTATTCGGCAATTGCAACGGCTAGTGACCGATGCACTCTCGTGAGATGGATTAGCGTCCATAGGGATACTGAGTGTATGATGTTTTATTGGTTGAAAATGAGTACCTCATCAATCTTTTTGTGTCGATTCTCAATTCTAGAGAATCAATTTATTTTGGGGGTGTGCATTCATATCTCATTGCCTTAGTAGTTTTTAATGTGCATTGGAGATTGACTTAGTTCAACATTGTGGGCGGATGTTGTGCAATGATTCCTCGTGTGGTTCTTCATGTTTCATTGTTTTTGTTTGACATCAACTATTTTTAAGAGTGAGCCTCGTATCGAGCACCATTCCTACTTTGACTCAGCGGTTGCAATAGCTAACAACCAATGCACTTCAGTGAGATGGATTGGAATCAATAAGGACACTCATGTTATTATTTTTTTGTCAACAATACATCAGTACTTCATCCAGATTTTTGTGTCAGGACTCATTTCAGAGAATCGATCTCTTTGCTTGAGAAGTTTGAAACTTGAATTTCCACATGGATCTTTGATGGTATTGACAACATGGGACAACTGACCCTTTTTATAGTTTTGGCCATACTTCCTGTTTGGAGTTTTCAACCTCCACATGACTCACTGATCTTTTGATGGTTGATGGCATTATCTTCAGTTTGAATCCTTTGTTCTAGTTCTTCACCAACACCTATTTTTCTGAAGCATTTATGTGGTGGTTGTTAGTGTTTTCCATTGTCCTGCCTCTACAACTGAACCTCCTTTACTTCAGAATTAACCATGTTCTTTGAGGTTATCTCGCCCTCTTCTTCAGAGTTTGGTTATGCTTCCTCATTGGAGATTTCAACCTTCACATGCCTCATGCTCTTGCATTTCAATGCATCCTTATGGGAGTTTTTTCAGCTTCATCTCCAATGCCATTTTCAACAATGGAATTTTTCTCTCTTTTGGAGAGGAGATTTTTCCTATGGGTTTTTCTCATTTTCTCTGATTATGAGAGTTTGTACATGGAAACCTTAATAGGCCTTATTGTCGGGACCCATCAATATTGTTCTTCTTTTTTCTTCACTAGGCTTCACTTATGGGAGGTGTTGTTTTGTTTGTTAAGCTCACGTAGCTGTTCCTAGTATTGAGGAAGTTGTTGAAACGAGTTGGAGTGAATCTCTCACATCCAACTAGATGCTTCCCAAAATGGTTTGTGGTTGAGATATTTTCTCAATCGTAGATCAAGGTTGTTCTCCTATATTGAGACTAAGCTTATGTGTTTATATGTACTCTATTTTTGTTTAATGAAGAGAGCTCTCAGATCCTTTTGGTTTGTGCGTAATCATACCTACTCTCAGATTTCTCAATACTCTGCAACGATCATACATGTTTAGGACTTCTTTGGCATCTGCATGGTTCAAGTCTTCTTGTTGTCGCAAGTGTGCAACTGAATAAGTGTGAGGTTCAAAATCCCTCTAAGTCACTTTACTCATGGCTCTGAGCCGAATCCATCTTCAATTCCTCTGTTTGTTATCTTCATGCCCTACAATGCCTCAACACCAGGACACCATGAACATCGACCAATCGTGAAGTCTCATCTTGTTAACCAACATCCGTTTGAAAGTTGTGATCATCAATTGCAACCTAACTGACCCAACTTCTTTTTGGTAGTGCATTGCATGAAGTTGGCAAGGTGGAAAATTTACCCAACTGTGATCCAAACCATCCATTCAACTGAACCTTCCTTCTTCGTTTATTATCTTTGCACCCTATAATGTCTTCACACCACGAGACCATGCACAAATCTCAATAGTGCATGGCACAAAGTTGTCACAGTGGAAATCATGCTCAGCTGTATGCCTAGCGACCAAACTTGATTCTGTCATCCCAAGTCACGACAATGACTCAGCTCACTAACTACTCAAAACATTGTCTTGAACTTTTGCGATTACTATTGCAACTCTATGACGGTGCTTACTCTGTCACCACAGGATTTCTTTCACAATCACCAATCCCTCAATGAACCCAAATTGACCCTACCCAGCTACTTGAGTTGTGCACATTGTCTTGCTCAATGAGCTTGCTAAAAAACTGCACAATTCACTCCTCTCATACCACTTGTCACGAAAGTGAGAGTGCTGAAGAACTGACCACGTTGTCCACCAAACCACTTCCATGGTCTTGCTCTGAAGTTTGCTCTAATACCACTTATCATAGGCCTGATGAGCCTACGGTCAAGCGACAGAATCACCCGACACTCCTAGTCACTATGCATTACCGCAATCGTTCAATTGACACCAAAACTAAACCAAACTACTTAATCTGGACTACGCCTTCACCTTATTTCATTTGTTACTTGAGTTATGTTTGTGTTTATCTTATACTTAACTTTAACAATAAAGAGAAACCATCCATGCAAGAGCAAATGAAACATATGTGTGGGTGGCCAAACTAGCCTAATACCCAAAAGGCATTTTTACACAAAACAAAACAACAATATGTCGAGCTAAACACTAGTGCCACATGAAGAACGTTTACATAAAGGAGTTTTCGCTCATTTCAGTCAGTAAGTTGCCTTCGTTCATCCTCCCTTCATCACCACAGAACGAATCACCTCATACTTTGTCCCGTCGATGCCTGCGATTCTGTCCCGTACGCATGTCCCCTTCCTCGGTTTAGACTTTTCCTTCTTCTAGATTGGAGCAACCCCTCTTTCCTTTTCCACAGTTCATTTGTTTTGTTGCTCCCATTCAAGAAAGACGTGAAAGACCGGTTTCTATTCTGACAGAGCAAGAGGATTTGGAGGGATTCGACTCCTATTTCTGTAACCGAGCTATGGAAATGATATAAGGGAGAATCGAGCTCTAACTCGCCATCTCTTTGCTTGTTGGGAATCGTTGTTTCAGCAGTGCTCGCGCTGATTGTTGAGCGCCCCTTCTGTCAGAGATTCAGGCACTACCCACGTCTGCCTATCTCTTGACGGAGGAATAGGCAGTCCAGTACTTTTTGGTTTGGCTTGTTCTTCCCAATTGCCATATTAACTGGGGTTTCTATATTTTATCTCTTCACCAAGACATAGAATCGAAACTTGGGGAGGGATTTTGTGTAGAAATTGCAGGAAGGAAGAAGCCACCGATCTGTCCTCTCGGCAGGTTGAAGATCTGTTTCAAATCCTGATTCATGTCGTCTAGAAGAATTCGAAGTGGAAGCCCATTTGGTGAGAGATAGTCAAGTATGTGTTCATTATATTGTAGGAGGAAGTCATTGTTATCTTCCTAACATCAGAAAATCAGAAACTTCAGAAGATCGGATATCTAGATCGGTTCGTCAATTAAAACGGATTGGAGATCCGGATACTCCGGAATTCATATGGGTGAGCCTGGTTGTTGACTATCGCCTATGTTATTTGAGTCATGGTTTTAAATTTTAATCTTTAAATGTTAATTTTTAATGAATTAAATCCAATTGCTAGAAATTGAGAATCCAGTTATAAGTTTTTTTTAAGAAGCCTTTATGACTATTTTTTTTTTTTTCAAAGCCTTTATCACTAATTTCACATGAGTGTCGAAGGTTTTGCATATACATTTCTTCCATGTAATCGCGGTCGCTATTTGAGCACTGATGGATCTTCATATTGAAGAAATGAGATGATTAAAAAGATAATATCAAACATGACGAGATTAATTATATGGTACTTACTCCAATATCTAAGGAGAGTTAGATATTAGAGTGAGATAGGCATTGCCCTAATATAATATGGGAGTGCTTGAGTGTGGGTGTTGATTTTGTTTCACAGAGGCGTTAGTCCTATAGGTAAACGAACATTTCCATAGTCCTTCTATGAATTTTTACTCATGCTACTTGTATGAATTTTTATTCATAATTCCATGTTTAGATTTTAGGAATGCATACATTTTAGAACATGCATGTCTTTTAATAGTTCAAATGTACATTTTTTAAATTCAAAATTTCCTTGGAGGGATTGAGAATTGCAAATTTGGTATTTGCTAATTGTTTAGAATTTAGGTTTATTAGATAAACTTAGTGATTTAGGGTTGAAAAAAATGATTTATTTTTCAAAATTTCTTTCAATGTCTTCATTTCTCATGTTATTTTTAAATAAGCTACAATAAATTTAAAATAATATTGTTTATTATTAATTTATTTTTGTCTTGGAAATCTTAAAATACACACATTTTTTTCTTTGTGCTATCATTTTTTATCACCTTATCCATTATATATATATATATATATATATATATATATATATATATATATCCTAAAACAATTAGTATTTTATTTTTAATGTTATGATAAATTTCATAGTTTAAAATTTTTAATAAAATTATTATTAACATTTTCAAAAATATAGCCATGCACAATAAAAATGCATTGTCTAAAACTATAGAATTTTTCTAAAGAAACTTTGTCATTTAGGTATTCAACTTACTACTAATAAAAAAATTCAAATTTCACATAGCCATACAAAAAATCCATAATAAAAATTATATATTCCAAAAGATGACTAAGTTTCCTATATATTTAATACTCTTACACTATATTCAATTTCATTATGAAAGTACTTCAAGTCATCCCTCCAAGTCAATAGATTGTTGTTTTTCCATGTTTTCATTGTTATTAATACACCTTGAGAGACCATCCTTATCTTTCATTCGCCCTTTAAAATTTGTTTTTTTGTGTTCATGGAATTCAAGAAACTTGTTCATTTCTTCCCTTATTGATTGATTAGATGCCATGATTGGATTCAACATTTACAATGAATGAATTGTATCCTTAATATGTTTAATTTTGAGTTCAACAATGGTTGTATCATCACGAGAGTGGTGATTTAATTTTGTTTGAACTTTTGTCTATTTTAATCGAGTTTTTTCTTCTATAGTGTGTAACGAGTATTCAAACCTTTGTTAGAGGAAACCCACTCCATTCTCGATATTCCTACTAAATATATTCATTCTCGATATTCCTACTAAATATATTCATGCAATAGATAGTTTTACTCTAATAGTTTCATTACGAGTAGATAGATGTATTGTGAGAGTTTATAGATAGATCTATTTTGGTTTAATAGATTTGTATTGAATAGGGGATTTATGCTTAATTGATAATTTTTAATATTCTAAACTAGATATGATATTGTAGATCAAATCCAACTTTTTAAACTAAGTTATCTAAGTATTAATAGCTTTTTATGAGATTGAGCATCTGTAACTTAAGTATGAACAAGTTACACACCTTCTATGAATATATGATTTTAATAAATGAAGATATCCAAGAATCTATTTTAGTTGAACCAATCTGTTTTCATCAAGATTGCATGAGTGTATGATAGGATAATCAGAAACACAAAAATTCATAATACTATGCTCACACAAGAGTTAATACAAAGTGTCTCACTCGTACTCTATAAATTACATAGAAATGAACTACATATATATAGGAGATTAAAAAACTCAACAAACTCCTAACAAAATAGATCTGATAAACATCTTGGACTATACTTAGACATTCTCAGATAAACATCTGATAAACATCTTGGACTATACTTAGACATTCTCAGATAAACATCTGATAAACATCTTCAAGGATTCATCTAAGCCATATTACTTCATAGGTAGTGCTACATAACACTTTATACTCAAATTTTCTGGATGACAGGGAAATAGTTGGTTGTTTCTTACTTCTCCATGATACAACTCCATATCCTACATTGAACACATATCCACAAATTGACCTGCTGTCATTTGGATTTTCAGCCCAATTAGAATCATAATGACCTTTCAACTCAACATTATAATTATTAGTATATTTAATACCAAAATGAACAATCCTTTTCAAATATTCAAGAACTCTCTTTGTTGCTTTCCAATGATTTTCACGAGGCTTAGCCATGGATTGACTAAGTATATGGACTAAATATGGAATATTTGGCCTTGTTGTAGTGAGATAATTCATATTTCCCACCAACTATCAATACAAAGTGTCATTCATCTCTTTTTTTATCATCATTGTTGAGCTTAATATTTTGTTCTCATGCAGCAGAAAATGCTTTACAGTCATTGATATTAAATCTATTGAGTAACTTCTTTGAATATTTATTTTGTGTGATCAATGTATTACAATTGTCCCTCCATAAATCAAGGCCTAAAAAATAGTGTCAAAGATCTTCATCTGAAATACCTATCACAATTGTCTCTTGATATCTTCAATCAAATGAGTAGCACTTCATGTTATAACAATAACATCAACATATAAATATATCAAAGAAATATGGTCATTTTCATCCTTCTTGATATAAATATTTGGGTCACCTTTACATTGGATGAATCCTTGCTGAAAGAAGAAACTATAATTTTTTCTATATGAACAACTGGGTGTTTGTTTAAGCCCATATAAATTTTTCTTCAACCTATAGACAAGATTATCCTAACCCTTATTTACAAACCCCTATGGTTTAACAAGATAAACCTCTTATTTTAATTCTCCATTTAGAAAATATGACTTTACATCTAACGAATGTAGCATCTAATTATATTTAGTAGTAAATGCTATCATTATTCTCATTGTGTTCATTGTTTCTATTGGTGCAAAAGTATCGTCATAGTCTATACTCTATTTATATGAATAACCCTCTCCAACCAATCTTTCCTTATATTTATTTATACTTCGATCAACATTAAATTTTGACTTGTGGGTGTGTGAACGAAGTTAGAGTTCGAACAAGCGGAAAGGGGGTCAACAAGAACACACACTCGTATGAACGCCTGCATGTTATCAAAAAATCACACACGTTCCTAACCATATAGTTTTTTAACTGTCCAAACCTACAATCAAGTTTCCACATAGGTTTAGTGGCAGGAGTACATGCATTTTCCTAAGAGCATTTGCGTGTTCCTAGGAACACACATGCATTCCTTTGCTAAATAGTTTTTAAGGGGAAACAAGTGTGATTTTTCCTCATTTGCAAAAATCATCCTCCCATTTTTACCCTCATTGAGAAAATAGAGAGAAGATAGAGAGGAGAAGCAAGGTGAGGAGCTTTCCACCATATCCCAATCAATACAGATATGTTTGATCTCTTTTATTTTTCTCCCAATTCAGTCATTTCCAATTCATTCGTTTTCTCCCAATAATCTGAATAAAACAAATTTATGATTTTCTATTTTAATTAAAAAACCAACCTAATTTACATGCCATGACCTATTAAATTGCAACCTATATAATCAAATGGAACCCGGAGACAATGAAAACCACTTGGAAGAAAACCAAGAAGAGAAAAACCCCAACCCACCACAACCACCCAATGTAAACACTCAAATTGATTAGGGGTTGGTTATATTAAGAACCATTGAGGAACAATTAAGGGACACTAGATATCCTAGCAAAGTTTCATTGGCCACTTCTTTGGATGTCATTGTGAATTCCATTACAGGTTCCCAAGGGAAATTGACCTTTATTTCTAATTATAGGGAAATAATGTATGACTACTATAGCACTGCTTTAGACAGAAACCAAGTCAGATACTTGGGTATTTCAAAGCAATAAATATTGTCTATTTTTATGGATCCTAGAAATGGATAAGAACTACCATTGACCAATAAACAAATCTCTATTGATTGGTGCATCCATCCCAAGATTAGTCAAAACTGAATGGATAGGTGGTATATGGTATATGATGAACCTCCATGCAATAACGCGGAGGTGCCCTTATATTTTCTAAGAAAATTATGGGATGAGTTTATTTTGGGTAAGCATGTTAACTACTTTGAGATGGGTAACTTACAAGGGGTGGGTCAAGGGTCCACACAGGACTGAGAGAATGCTAGGTGTGATCCCATGTTAGGTCCTCATCCCCTTAGGAAAAGGCCTAACTCCCCTACCCAACATATTCATATTGCAAAGATCTTGCAATAGGTACAACTAGACATTTCATCATTGACTCATAGCCTACTACAACATAATAACTTTGTTGCACTATATCGATAGGAGGTTCTTTCTAGTGAAGTTGATAGAGGGATTGGAGCTTCAACATGCACAAAAAAGTACAATGAGGAGATGGGACATGGACATGGAAATTGTCCATGTGAAACTCACAGATGATCGAGATGTGGGTAGATATGTTATGGGACTATGGATCCCAATGGACAACATAGCTTCATGGAGGAGGTTAGTGTATTAACCCTCTCTATGTTCTTCATCATTATATATTTATTTTTTATTTTGTGTATTTATATCGATATTTTATTGTATGTTGTTTTGTAGTAGTTATGACCAAGTAGTAGACCCTCTATGGCCATTGATGCATCCATTCCTAGATCCACCATCGATGCAACATTATAGGCATGATTCTCATTGGGGTGCACCCCACAAACATCTTTGTGTCACATTTGATAAATTCACCATATTCATTTCTTTATTTTTTGGCATCCTCAAATTTTTAATGTTCTTATGTTGCTACAAGATTTGGGACAAGGCAATGTCAAGGAATGTCCATCCATGATGGACAATAAATCTACATCAGAAGTATCATGTGTAGAGTTAAATCTCATATAATTCTCTAATTTGTTCGTGTTTATGTTTATGAATTTTACTATTTGGTACTAATACTTCAATATTATTAATATGTATGCAGGTTGCTCAGATATTTCCTAGTTATAGTACTACTGCACTCCTTGGGCACTTGTTATTTTATTTTGGGTTACCTTTATCCATGCCTAGGGAGTTGCAATCACTTATATATTCTCTACGGGTCTATCACTATTGACCCTCAACATATGTATTATTTCATGTATCCTTAGTGTATTCACATGTAGGCTGCCTATCCACGCCGCCTCTTCCATCGCATCCATCCACAATGGATGCACCTATATGCCACCCACCCTCACCACCATTTCAATCGACCCCATCCATTGATTCTTCCACAATAGAGGTTTCCTCGAAGAACGTTTCACAACCTAGTTCTCCATGTGCCAATAAATCTCCATCGAGGACCAAGATATTCACAGTGAGAAAATGTGTTTATGATAACTTTTATGTATCATGAATTTGATTTTACACATATTTGTTTAATTTTCTTCTCTTGATCCTTGTAACTGATGTAGGGTATAATCATAGAGAGGTTGGGTTCACGGAGGAGGGTAACACCATCATGATTGATAGTAGCATATGTTGTGAGTTGTTTTAGGCTAAATTACAAAGTGTCATTTTGTATGTCTATTAATTCATTGAGGAAAAAAACTTATAACAATGTTTTTTCTTTGTGCAGTCTCCAAAGAGAATAAAGATAGATTTCCAGGCTACTCCTGAGGGCGGTGACATTGGAAGTGGTCAATGATTGACCAACTACTGCCATTTTGTATCTAGTACACCATATGGATGTTTTTTTTTTATGTTAGGGAACTTGTTGTCGCTTTGTGTATTGGGCATGAGTTGCCATTTTGGTAAAATATGTACAATTTGGAAAATGTTGAATCTCTATGTGTGTGTGTATATATATATATATATATATATATATATATATATACACACATTTCATGGAACATGTTTTTATGAATCTCATTGTTTCTGCATTTTATGTTGATGAATATATGAATTTCAAAGTGTATCAATTTTATGTGTATTAATCCCTTTATTTTTTTCTAAAGTTATTTTAAATAGTTGCATTACGCATTAAATAATATCTTACGGTGGAAAAAATTTCTAAGTACTAAATCCATAAGGAATTAATGCTTCCCAAGTAACATTGCTTGCCAATCAACCATGTATATCTACATCATCGATAGGTCATTCCTTCAAATTATTTGCATGAATGTTGTGGATATCCATATGATAACTCACAACGAACAATATGGACTACCTCTTGAATTACATCCATCTAAATACAATGACAATCGACCTTAAAATAATGGTCACTTGAAAATATGGTGACCTAAAAAATTGCATATTACAATACTTTATTATAGAAATGAATTTTCTCATTTATCTTCTACATTTTTGTAAATCACTTAACAATCTCAGCTCAATTTTATATCAAATCAACCTCCATAAATAGTACTCTAGTTACTCAATTATGAATATGACATAGGCTAAAATTAAATTATGCAACTACACAACATTTGGACAACCCAAACACTTTATATATATTTAGAATATGAAGTACATGCACCTACAAATATCTTATCATGGGTTGTTACAAGTCAGTCTCTTCAAACCCTACCGAGGGAAACCACAATATAACATTATCCAATAGCTCAATCCATTAGAGATCATCAACAAGATACAATACACAATGGTAAGTCCTTTTTGGAACCTACAATTGTATCCCACAATTGTAGAAGATAAACTCTCTCTATTGTCTTGATAACAAGCACATTAGGTATCACTAGTGTTTTCAAATGTAAAAAAACCCTAACTTATTATGTTACCAAAGCTACATGATAAAAGTATTTTTTTCCCCTTTAGGTACATGTCCTAGCATTCCTAGTCTCCTTAGGAAAAAACCTTGACCCTAGTATTCCTTTGGCATTCCTTTCAGAAGCCTAGCTGTTAGTTTCTTAGTTGATTCAATCCATATTTTGACCATTTTATAGTGCACAAACATTATTCCCCTCTTTCTATGTATGACATATATAAAATCATTTGATTTATGTGTAATCCTTCATAAATGCCAAAAAGACTAGTGAATGACTCATTAATGCACTCATGTTTGTTTAGGTTGTGTAGTGGTTATATGTTAATTTTTGTAAACCGATCAATTATTAATAACATTATTCAATATTCCATGATCTCCACTAAACTTATTGATTTTTATCAATACAATGCGAGATTTCACATGGAAGCTATATCTTAGAATTGGTATCATTTCCCACCTACAAACAAAGGTTTTGAGGTTACATTTCATGACACACCATAGAAAGTAATGATATGCTACCAAAATTCCTCCAGGGATACTTGAAACCATTATTCTTTTCCCTTCACCATCTATGAGAGTTTATTTCACATTCCTACGCAATTTTTGGGTTAGAGCACACAAGGAGACAAAGGACCCTCCCAAACCCACAAATCTTTTCAAGACATGATATTGTCATGCCTTGCCATGCCATGCCATTCTCATGCCTTGAAAATACATTCCATGGAATTCCATTTCCATGCCATCCCATTAGCATGTGATTTCCATGCCTTTCCATGTCATTCCATTTCCATTCCATTGACATGCCTTGACAAGCCATGACATTTCCATGCCTTGTCATTCCATGCCATTGCATCCCATTTCCATGCCATTTCCATTCCAATTCTATGCCTTTACATGCCATGCCATTTCCATTCCAATGATATGCCTTGCCATGGCATGCCATTTCCATGCCAATTCTATGCCTTGCCAAACCATGCCATTTCCATGCCATTGTCATTTCCATGCCTTTCCAAGTCATGCCATGCCATTTCATTGTCACGTAGCTTCCCATTTTAACCTACACAACAATAAATATAACTTTCCACCACATTTATGCAAGGAAAAACTCAAATCAAAATGTGGATTGCAATGAAACAAGAATAACAAACAAATAAACCTTTCTCATCCCAAGAAATAAAAAAAACTTTTTCTATGGACATGACTTAAATTTATATCACAAAGTTCCTTTTCATCTGATGAAGTGTTTATGACATTTTAAGTGCCTTTCCCTTCCATGACATGCAATGCCATGCCATTCCCATGCCATTTCCATGCCTTTCCATGTGATTCCATTCCATTTCTATGCCATTGTCATTCCTTTCCAAGCCATGCCATGTCATTTTCATGCCTCACGTTTCCATGACACGCCATGCCATGCCATTTACATTCCTTTCCATTCCATGCCATTTCCATGTCTTTATAAGCCATTCGATGCTATTTCCATGCATTTTCATGACATTTCATTGCATCCCATTTCCCTACCTTTCCATTTTCATTCCATTCCATTTCCATACCATATTATTTCCATGCCATTCCATTTCCATGACATTCCATTTCATTCCTTTCCTTTCCATGCCTTGCCATGCCATGCCTTTCCTTGCCATGCCATGATATGCCTTGCCTTGCCATGACATGCAATTCCATTCCTTTCCTTTCCATTCCCTTCCATGACATGCCTTGCCATGACATTCCTTTCCTTTCCATACCATTACATGTCATACCATTCTTTTCCAATACATTCCATGGCATGCCTTTCCATGACATGTTATTGCATGCCTTGCTTACTGACGCAACCTCCCTTCGGCGGACGGTCGCTCCACCAGGACCTTCTCTTTCACCCAGGCCTGAAGAGTCAAATCTCTTCCAACTCGCTCGGGATTTCTTTACCCACAGAACACTTCTCGACGATCTTCCCTTCGCATATCGGGATATTGGATCTCGCAATATCGCGAGACTCGTAACACTGCTTCTTGCCGTTCAAACGCCGAGTCCTGAATGTCGATAGTCAACATTCAACCCTCGGGGTATCACCACTGGCAATGTAAATCACCTGACTTCCCAGACCCCGAGCGCCGAGGTGTCGATTTCCCGACGCGATGCCACCTGTATTCCACTATACCTCGTGGCCCAACACTGTCCCGTCACTTCGGGATTTCACGGGTCGCGGATCCCCAATACAAGCGCTCCTTGGTGTTGAACTCCAAACGCCGATCTTCGATTCTCCGACCCCGTAGGATCTCCGACCACCTGTCCTCGCTTTAGCCAATGGTTCCCGTTGAATCGGGAAATCGCTACTCGCGATTTCAAAGGGTAAGCTCCTACCTTACCAAACGTCGAACGTCGATATGCGATGGCCTACCTCTTTGGTCGCTTGCAAGTTAACTCCCTCGCAGCTCTTCCCAGATCCAATGGTCAACGGGAACTCGTGATCCTGTTCGACGATTTCAAGTCGTCGATTCTCTTCCTCTTGAAGAATCTTTTGTTCTGCCACCTTCAACCTGCATGAACTCCGCTGGGGTCTGTTCCCATAACGAATCAAAGGAACTATCCCTCCTGAACTTTTCCAACCCTGACTCCTTCAGAGGTCTCTCGAGCACGTTCTCTGTACTCGACTTTCAGCCACTCTCAACAGTGCTGAAGTTTTCCCAAGTCCAGTTCACTCACAGTCATAGCAACCCGACTTTTCACTTCTGGGAGATCCAGATTTCAATTCTTCCATAAGATCACATACACAACGTATGAGAGAAATACATAACAAGAAGTAAATATGCAAAGGCATAATGCCAACAACACACAGAGAACCAACACATCCATGGGAATTTAATTAAGGCTTCCCTGTTCTCCTTTCCCAGACTCGCCTCTGAGACTTAAATTCGACGGGTTCTTCACCTGCACAGTTCAAATAACCCAATGCACTTCCGATAGAGAGTAAGAGTTTAACTGTAGAGCCCCTCAATGCACCCTATGCGGAGGAATTCAACTGCACTCTATGCAGGAATCTCTTGGCTCGAACAGAGAAACAATTGAAACTCATTCTCGCCTCTTCCCCAGATTTCTAATCTGCCATGAGATTACGTATGCAGCATATATGGCGAAAGCATAAAAAGACGCAAGCAGGAAACAACATAATATCAACAACACACAGAGAATAATCACAGCCATGAAATTGAATCAAAGCTTCCTATTAATTCAATATCTATACATGGGGGTTCTTCAAAAACTCTATGCGCTTCTCTTCTTGCTCCTCAATGCTAATGCTCTGCATAATCTGAATGCTCCTATCACAATGATACAAAGGAGGGTGTCTATACTCCGTTTTCCCTCTCGAAAGCAAAACTGTCTAATCTAGACTTAATTATTTTATCTACCTGCACTAAATCCTATCTACCTGCACTAAATCTAATAAGTGCCTCAGCTACCTAAGGACGAGAGATTATCTGCTCAGAGTCCGTTACACTGTACAAGGGCGCTCTATTATGAATGCTTTCATTCAAACAATGGCGCAACAAATATCAAGGTGATACAAAATTTTGGTGCTGGCGTCATCCAGTTGTCTTTTCTTTCTCCACGCGCTGACTCGCTTGATGAGGTGTGAATGCTCCTGCATCATACTCCTCGGCTCAAAAATATTTCATGGGATCCTGTCCATGAGCTGCTGTACAGTGTGCCCATGCTTCTGTATGACTGCCTCTGTCTCCCAGCTGGCATCCTCCACTGGGTGATTCTTCCATTTCACCAGGTATTCAAAATACTGCTTCCTCCTGGTCTTCCTGCCTACTCTTTTATCTAGTATACATTCCATCTGAGGCTTCTGTGAAACTGGTAACTGTTTCTTCCACTGGATCATTGGTTCCTCAATTCCTGCTCCTGCATCCCTGTAACGGTATAAATCCAAAATATTGAAAATTGAAGATATCCCATTGCCTTCTGGCAGCTCAAGCTCATATGCATTTTCCCCGAATTTCTTCAGGACTTTGCACGGCCCAATCTTCTTCATCTTGAGCTTGTTGTATGTTCCCCTTGGGAACCTTTCTCTCCTTAAGTGTGGCAGAACAATATCTCCAACTTCAAACTGAAGTTGTCTCTTTCGTTGGTCGACTCTGCGCTTATACTCTTGATTCGACTTTTGCAGTCGCAGCTTCACCTCCACGTGAAGTTCTTTCATCGCCTCAACAAACTCTTCAGCCCTCGCACTGCTAGTTTCAGCCTGTTCTGGCTCCTTGAGCTCAGACATTCCTCTCGGTTGTGTCCCATATAGAATTTGAAATGGGCTATTACCGGTACTCCGATTCACCGAATCGTTGTACGCAAATTCCGCCTATGGTAGGATCTGATCCCAACTGGTGTGATGCTCCGTCACCAGGCTTCTCAATAAATCCCCTAGACTTCTATTTACTACTTCGGTCTGTCCATCTATCTGTGGATGGTATGATGAGCTGAATGCCAGTTCAGTCCCTAGCTTCTTCCATAGCGTCCTCCAAAAATGGCCTATGAACTTCGTATCTCGATCCGAGACTATGCTTCTCGGCAATCCATGCAATCGCACGATCTCTTTAAAAAATAAATTCGCGATGTGTGTCGCAACATTGGTATTATGAAACGGAATGAAATGTGCCATTTTCAAGAATCTGTCCACCACCACAAAGATGGAATCCACTCCTCGCTGCGTTCTCGGCAATCCCAAAACAAAGTCCATGCTAATTTCCTCCCATGGTCTCTCGGGTACAGGCAACGGCTGATAGAATCCAGTGTTCTTTTTTTGGCCCTTCGCATGTTGACATATCCTACACTTGTCAACAAACCTTTTCACATCTGCGCACATACCCAGCCAGAAATATGATTCGCTCAGCTTGGCGAAAGTTTTGTCATGCCCGAAATGACCTACTAATCCACTACTGTGCTTTTCCTTCACCAAGTTCTCTCTCATAGAGCAATCTGGTATGCATAGTTGATTGCCCATGAAGAGCAATCCATCCTGGATTAGATACTCCAGCCACGGTCTCCTATCCCTGAGCACCAGATTTTCGGCTGCCTCGTATGCTTCACCGAAATCAACATCGCCTGCATACATATCCTTCAGGTTCTCAAAACCCAAAGTCTGGACCCTGAATTCCTACAGCAATAAACATTTTCGGCTCAAGGCGTCAGCTACCTTGTGAGCAGCTCCCGAAATGTGCTTGATCACGAAGGTGAAATTCTGCATGTATTCCACCCATTTTGCATGCTTCTGGTTCAGCTTCTCCTGCTGACTTACGAATTGCAATGCGTGATTATCACTGTACAAAATGAACTCCTTGGGTATCAGGTAGTGCCTCCACTTCTTCAATGCCTGGATAATGGCATAGAATTCTTTGTCGTACGTGGAGTATTTCAGCTTCGCATCGTCCAATTTCTCGCTGAAATATGCGACAGGTCTGTCATCCTGACTCAAGACCCCTCCAACAGCATACCCACTAGTGTCACACTTCACCTGGAAGGTCTTCTGAAAATCAGGCATCACTAACACTGGCTGCTCTGTTATCTTTCGCTTCAACAGATTGAAGCTCCTCTCAGCCTTGGCGGTCCACTGAAAAACTTTATGCCGCTTCTTCACAGTATCCATCATCGCGACGCTAATTCCACTAAAATTCCTAATGAACTTCCTGTAGAAACTAGCTAAACCATGAAAGCTCCTTACCTCAAAATAATTCCTCGGCGATGGCCACTTCTTGATTACTTCAACCTTCTCAGGATCCATCTTCAATTCATTCGCCGATATTACAAAACCCAGATATATGAGTTCTGTCTGCATGAAGGAACATTTCTTCAAATTTATAAGCAGTTTCTCCTACTGTAGCCTCCTCATCACGATAGCTAAATGCCTTAAATGCTCAGCCTTCATTTTGCTGAAAATTAAAATATCATCCAGGTATACCACCACAAATTTGCCAATGAATTCCTGCAGGACTTCATTCATCAGCCTCATAAATGTGCTTGGCACGTTTGTCAGCCCAAACAGCATGACTAGCCATTCGTACAAACCCTCGTTTGTCTTGAATGCTGTCTTCCATTCGTCTCCCTCTCTCATCCGGATCTGATGATATCCGCTCTTGAGATCAATCTTGGAAAAGTAATTTGCCCCACTTAGGCAATCC
Source organism: Picea sitchensis (assembly GCA_010110895.2). Taxonomy (NCBI): domain Eukaryota; kingdom Viridiplantae; phylum Streptophyta; class Pinopsida; order Pinales; family Pinaceae; genus Picea; species Picea sitchensis. The sequence goes on along the minus strand of SNQJ01S0020361.1, from coordinate 112,862 downwards.
ATCAAGTCATCCATTCTCGGCAGTGGAAACCTGTACGTGATGATGATCTTATTTATCTCCCTGGAGTTTGAACACATCCTCCAGCCTCCATCCTTTTTTGGGCTCAGTACTGTTGGAACAACACATGGACTTAGACTCTCCCTCACTAGTCCTTTGTCTAGGAAGCCTTGCACATGCCATTTGAATTCCTCATTCTCCTGAGGCGTCAACCTGTATGCTTCCTTATTTGGCAAACTTGCTCCGGGTATGAGGTCAATGTGATGACTCACACTCTGCACCGGTGGCAACGAACGAGGTAGTTCATCCACGATGATGTCAACAAACTCTCCTAGCAGTTGTTGAATCTCCTCTAGCAAGTCGTCCACTCTTGTGTTTGTCAGGACAATTCTCGGCTTCCTGACAACAAAGAACTCTGGATCTTCATTCTTCTCCAGCTCTGTGAAAAGCTCCTTCCCACTCATGAGAAGTATCATGCTGCTAACCTCTGGCTTCACCTCCTTATCTTTTATCGACAGAGGTTTATGACTTCTTCCATCCTTCTCCAAGGTGTATGTGTTCATACTTCCATCATGAACAACATTTCTATCATACTGCCATGGTCTACCCAGAAATACGTGACATACGTCCATGGGAATGACATCGCACAGGATCTCATCATGATAATTCCCAATTTTAAATTTAACTAAGCATTGTTTAGTGACACTTACCTGGTGTCCTTTCTGTAACCACGAGACTTTATATGGACTCGGGTGCTTAGTTGTCTCTAGCTCCAATTTCTCCACCATCTCGGTCGAAACGATATTGTCAGTGCTCCCACTGTCAATTATGACTTTTCATTTCCTGTCCTTTCCTGTACAATCCGTTCTGAACAGTCTGCATCTCTGCTCTGCGCTCTCCACCTCCTTCTCAGGCTTCAAAAGGATTTTATGAATCCCCAGCGATCTTCCGCTGTCTGCATCTTCGCTTTCCACATCACGCCTCTGCACCTCAGCGATGTGAGTTTTTCCTCTCTCCACCTTTCTCTCTGGACAGTCCACGGATTTATGGCCGTCCTTACCAAATGTAAAACATGTGATAACTCCTCCTCGACCTCTGCCTCGACCTCGAGTACAAGGAAATATATTCGCGTCAGCATATCCTCCTTGCTGATCATCTTGCTGCCTCCTCGGCTCAGTATTCTGCTGCCTCTGCTGTGAGGTTCCACCCCTTTCATCTTTTCTCTGAGGCCTCTTCCAATCCTCTTTAGGATTCTGTGTTTTTTCTTGGGCAACTATCTTACCTCTAGGCTGGCTTCTGCCTCGCCCTCGCTGTCCTTTCTTGCGGCTCAACTTCTCCTCGGCTTTTAAAGCCATCTGGTATGCATCCTTAATGGTTCTGATGGTAACCATGCTCAGTTCATCCTGAATATCATACCTCAGTCCATTCAGGTACCTCACCACCTTTTCGTCATCACTCTCCCAGTGACCAGCTCAAATGTTGAGCCTGTAGAAATCCTCGGTGTACTCCTTCACCGTCATCAACTTCTGTCTCAGGTTCTGCATGCGCCTGAACAGAGTGATCTGGTAGTCTCTCGGGATAAATTTCGCTTTCATCTTATCAATCATCCGATCCCAGCTCTTTATCTTATGTTTGCCTTTGCTACGTCTATCCGCCTGTAGCTCATCCCACCATAAGGATGCATGCCCTTTCAACTTAGTGACAACATGTTTCACTTTCTTGTCCTCTTCAATATATTCGTAATAGAAGTAGGTGTCGAGTGCTCAGATCCAATCCAACAACTCTTCTGCATTCAGGCTTCCCTCATAGATGGGAATGTCCATCTTCGTCTTCGAGCTCATCCTCGAAATGGCTCTGATCAACCTCTTGGTTGAAGCATCTTCTGCAGTGACTTCTTCAGCGTCGTGTCCCACTTCCTCTTCTACCTCCGAATCGCTGAACTCTGCCGTACCAGCTCCACATCTTTGGGTGGTCTCCATTTCTTCGAATACCGCCCTGAGATCTCGGATTTGATGTTCCATCTCTGGGTTACCTGCTTGTCTACCCCTTCTTCGTGCGTCCCTGTCTTCACGACCAGGTGACTGTCGTTCCCTTCTCGACAACATGGTGAATCTCTCCTCTGCTTCAGAAAGAAAGAGTCTTCCCACTCTGATACCACTCTGACGCAACCTCCCTTCGGCGGATCGTCACTCCACCAGGACCTTCTCTTTCACCCAAGCGTGAAGAGTCAAAGCTCTTCCAACTCCCTCAGGAGTTCTTTACCCACAGAACACTTCTCGACGATCTTCCCTTCGTGTATCGGGAGATCGAATCTCGCGATATCGCGAGACTCGTAACACTTCTTCTTGCCATTCAAACGCCGAGTCCTGAATGCCAATAGTCAACGTTCAACCCTCGAGGTATCGCCACTGGCAATGTCAATCACCTGACTTCCGAGACCCTGAGCGCCGAGGTGTCGATTTCCCGACGCGATGCCACCTATATTCCACTATACCTCATGGCCCAACACTGTCCCGTCACTTCGGGATTTCATGGGTCGCGGGTCCCTGATACAAGCGCTCCTTGTTGTTTAACTCCGAACGCCGATCTTCGATTCTCTGACCCCGTAGGATCTCCTGCCACCTGTCCCCGCTTTAACCGATGGTTCTCGTTGAATCGGGAAATCTCTACTCGCAATTTCAAAGGGTAAGATCCTACCTTACCAAACGCCGAACGCCGATATGCCATGGCCTGCCTCTTTGGTCGCTTGCAAGTTTACTCCCTTGCATCTCTTCCCGGATCCAATGGTCAGCGGGAACTCGTGATCCTGTTCGACAATTTCAAGTCGTCGATTCTCTTCCTCTTGAAGAATATTTTGTTTCACCACCTTCAACCTGTATGAACTCCGCTGGGGTCTTTACCCACAGAACACTTCTCGACGATCTTCCCTTCGCGTATCGGGAGATCAGATCTCGCGATATCATGAGACTCGTAAAACTCCTTCTTTCCGTTCAAATGCCGAGTCCCGAATGTCGATAGTCAACGTTCAAACCTCGGGGTATCGCCACTGGAGATGTCAATCACCTGACTTCCCAGACCCCGAGCGCCGAGGTGTCGATTTCCCGATGCGATGCCACCTGTATTCCACTGTACCTCATGGACCAACACTATCCCGTCACTTCGGGATTTCACAGGTCGCGGGTCCCCGATACAAGCGCTCCTTTTTGTTGAACTCCGAACGCCAATCTCCGATTCTCCGACCCCGTAGGATCTCCTGCCACCTGTCCCCGCTTTAACCGATGGTTCCCGTTGAATCGGGAAATATCTAGTCACGATTTCAAAGGGTAATCTCCTACCTTACCAAACGTCGAACGCCGATATGCGATGGCCTGCCTCTTTGGTCGCTTGCAAGTTAACTCCCTTGCAACTCTTCCCGGATCCAATCAGCGAGAACTCGTGATCCTGTTCAACGATTTCAAGTCGTCTATTCTCTTCCTCTTGAAGAATATTTTGTTCCGCCACCTTCAACCTACATGAACTCCGCTGGGGTCTGTTCCCATAACGAATCAAAGGAACTATCCCTCCTGAACTTTTCCAACCCTGACTCCTTCAGAGGTCTCTCGATCACGTTCTCTGTACTCGACTTTTAGCCACTCTCAACAGTGCTGAAGTTTTCCCAAGTCCAGTGCACTCACAGTCATAGCAACCCGACTTTTCACTTCTGGGACATCCATATTTCAATTCTTCCATAAGATCACATACACAGCGTATGAGAGAAATACATAACAAGAAGTAAATATGCAAAGGCATAATGCCAGCAACACACAGAGAACCAACACATCGATGGGAATTTAATTAAGGCTTCCCTGTTCTCCTTTCCCAGACTCGCCTCTGATACTTAAATTCGACGGGTTCTTCACCTACATGGTTCAAATAACCCAATGCACTTCCGATAGAGAGTAAGAGTTTAACTGTAGAGCCCCTCAACGCACCCTATGCGGAGGAATTCAACTGCACTCTATGCAGGAATCTCTTGGCTCGAACAGAGAAACAATTGAAACTCATTCTCACCTCTTCCCCAGATTTCTAATCTGCCATGAGATTACGTATGCAACATATATGGCAAAATCATAAAAATACGCAAGCATGCAACATCATAATATCAACAACACACAGAGAATAATCACAGCCATGAAATTGAATCAAAGATTTCTATTAATTCAGTATATGTACATGGGGGTTCTTCACAAACTCTATGCGCTTCTCTTCTTGCTCCTCAATGCTAATGCTCTGCATAATCTGAATGCTCCTATCACAATGATACAAAGGAGGGTGTCTATACTCCGTTTTCCCTCTCGAAAGCAAAACTGTCTAATCTAGACTTAATTATTTTATCTACCTGCACTAAATCCTATCTACCTGCACTAAATCTAATAAGTGCCTCAGCTACCTAAGGACGAGATCTTATCTTCTCAGAGTCCGTTACAATGTACAAGGGCACTCTATTATGAATGATTTCATTCAAACGACGACGCAACAAATATCAAGGTTATTCAAAATTTTGGTGCTGGCGTCATCCAGCTGTCTTTTCTTTCTCCACGCGCTGACTCGCTTGGTGAGGTGTGAATGCTCCTGCTTCATACTCCTTGCCTCCAAAAGATTTCATGGGCTCGTGTCCATGAGCTGTTGTACAGTGTGCCCATGCTTCTGTATGACTGCCTCTGTCTCCCAGCTGGCATCCTCCACTGGGTGATTCTTCCATTTCACCAGGCATTCAAAATACTGCTTCCTCCTGGTCCTCCTACCTACTCTTTTATCCAGTATACATTCCATCTGAGGCTTCTATGCAACTGGTAACTGTTTCTACCACTGGATCATTGGTTCCTCAGTGCCTGCTCTTGCATCCCTGTAAGGGTATAAATCCGAAATATTGAAAATCGGAGATATCCCGATGCCTTCTGGCAGCTCAAGCTCATATGCATTTTCCAGGAATTTCTTCAGGACTTTGCACGGCCCAATATTCTTCATCTTGAGCTTGTTGTATGTTCCCCTTGGGAACCTTTCTCTCCTTAAGTGTGCCAGAACAATATCTCCAACTTCAAACTGAAGTTGTCTCTTTCGCTGGTCGGCTCTGCGCTTATACTCTTGATTCGACTTTTGCAGTCACTGCTTCACCTCCACATGAAGTTCTTTCATCGCCTCGGCGAACTCTTCAACCCTCACGCTGCTAGTTTCAGCCTGTTCTGGCTCCTTGAGCTCAGATACTCCTCTCGGTTGTGTCCCATACATAATTTGAAATGGGCTCTTACCGGTACTCCGATTCACCGAATCGTTGTACGCAAATTCCGCCTATGGTAGGATCTGATCCCAACTGTTGTGATGCTCCGTCACCAGGCTTCTCAATAAATCCCCCAGACTTATGTTTACTACTTCGGTCTATCCATCTGTCTGTCGATGGTATGCTGAGCTGAATGCCAAGTCAGTCCCTAGCTTCTTCCATAGCATCCTCCAAAAATGGCCTATGAACTTCGTATCTCGATCCGAGACTATGCTTCTCGGCAATCCATGCAATCGCACGATCTCTTTAAAAAATAAATTCGCGATGTGTGTCACATCGCTGGTATTATGACACGGAATGAAATGTGCCATTTTCGAGAATCTGTCCACCACCACAAAGATGGAATCCACTCCTCGCTGCGTTCTTGGCAATCCCAAAACAAAGTCCATGCTAATTGCCTCCCATGGTCTCTCGGGTATAGGCAACGACTGATAGAATCCGGTGTTCTGTTTTTGGCCCTTCGCATGTTGACATATCCTGCACCTGTCAACAAACCTTTTCACATATGCGCACATACCCAGCCAGAAATATGATTCACTCAGCTTGGCGAAAGTTTTTTCATGCCCGAAATGACCTGCTAATCCACCGCTGTGCTTTTCCTTAACCAAGTTCTCTCTCATAGAGAAATCTGGTATGCATAGTTGATTGCCCATGAAGAGCAATCCATCCTGGATTAAATACTCCAGCCACAGGCTCCTATCCCTGAGCACCGGATTTTCGGTTGCCTCGTATGCTTCACTGAAATCAACATCACCTGCATACATATCCTTCAGGTTCTCAAAACCCAAAGTCTTGACCGTGAATTCCTACAGCAATAAAATTTTTTGGCTCAAGGCGTCAGCTACCTTGTTAGCAGCTCCCGAAATGTGCTTGATCACGAAGGTGAAATTCTACATGTATTCCACCCATTTCGCATGCTTCTGGTTCAGCTTCTCCTGCTGACTTACGAACTCCAATGCGTGATTATCACTGTACAAAATGAACTCCTTGGGTATTAGGTAGTGCCTCCACTTCTTCAATGCCTGGATAATGGCATAGAATTCTTTGTCGTACGTGGAGTATTTCAGCTTCGCATCGTCCAATTTCTCGCTGAAATATGCGACAGGTCTGTCATCCTGACTCAAGACCCCTCCAACAGCATACCCACTAGTGTCACACTTCACCTGGAAGGTCTTGTGAAAATCAGGCAGCACTAACACTGGCTGCTCTGTTATCTTTCGCTTCAACAGATTGAAGCTCCTCTCAGCCTTGGCAGTCCACTGAAAAACTTTATGCCGCTTCTTCACAGTATCCATCATCGCGGCGCTAATTCCACTAAAATTCCTAATGAACTTCCTGTAGAAACTAGCTAAACCTTGAAAGCTCCTTACCTCAAAAACATTCCTCAGCGATGGCCAATTCCTGATTACTTTAAACTTCTCAGGATCCATCTTCAATTCATTCGCCGATATTACAAAACCCATATATATGCGTTCTGTCTGCATGAAGGAACATTTCTTCAAATTTATCAGCAGTTTCTCCTGCTGTAGCCTCCTCATCACGATAGCTAAATGCCTCAAATGCTCAGCCTTTGTTTTGCTGAAAATTAAAATATCATCCAGGTATACCACCACAAATTTGCCAATGAATTCCTACAAGACTTAATTCATCAGCCTCATAAATGTGCTTGGCACGTTTGTCAGCCCAAACAGAATGACCATCCATTCGTACAAACCCTCGTTTGTCTTGAATGCTGTCTTCCATTCGTCTCCCTTTCTCATCCAGATCTGATGATATACGCTCTTGAGATCAATCTTGGAAAAGTAATTTTCCCCACTTAGGCAATCCATCAAGTCATCCATTCTCGGCAGTGGAAACCTGTACCTGATGGTGATCTTATTTATCGCCCTGGAGTTTGTACACATCCTCCAGCCTCCATCCTTTTTCGGGCTCAGTACTGTTGGAACATCACATGGACTTAGACTCTCCCTCACCAGTCCTTTGTCCAGCAAGCCTTGCACCTGCCTTTTGACTTCCTCATTCTCCTGAGGTGTCAACCTATATGCTGCCTTATTTGGCAAACTTGCTCCGGGTATGAGTTCAATGTGATGACTCACACTTCGCACTGGTGGCAACGAACGAGGTAGTTCGTCCACGATGATGTCAGCAAACTCTCCCAGCAGTTGCTGAATCTCCTTTGGCAAGTCGTCCACTCTTGTGTTTGTCAGGACAATTCTCAGCTTCCTGACAACAAAGAACTCTGGATCTTCATTCTTCTCTAGCTCTGTGAAAAGCTCCTTCCCACTCATGAGAAGTATCGTGCTGCTAACCTCTGGCTTCACCTCCTTATCTTTTATCGGCAACAATTTATGACTTCTTCCATCCTTCTCCAAGGTGTATGTGTTCATACTTCCATCATGAACAACATTTCTATCATACTGCCATGGTCTACCCAGAAATACGTGAGATACGTCCATGGGAATGACATCGCACAGGATCTCATCCTGATAATTCCCAATTTTAAATTTAACTAAGCATTGTTTAGTGACACTTACCCGGTGTCCTTTCTGTAACCACGAGACTCTATATGGACTCGGGTGCTTAGTTGTCTCTAGCTCCAATTTCTCCACCATCTCGGTCGAAATGAGATTGTCAATGCTCCCACTGTCAATTATGACTTTGCATTTCCTGTCCTTACCTGTACAAGCCATTCTGAACAGTCTGCTCCTCTGCACTGCACTCTCTACCTCCTTCTCAGGCTTCAAAAGGATTTTATGCATCCCCAACGATCTTCTACTGTCTGCATCTTTGCTTTCCACATCATGCCTCTACGCCTCAGCGACGTGAGTTTTTCCTCTGTCCACCTTCCTCTTTGGACAGTCCATGGCTTTATGGCCATCCTTACCACATGTAAAACATGTGATAACTCCTCCTCGACCTCTGACTCGACATCAGGTACGAGGAAATATATTCGCATCAGCATATCCTCCTTGCTGATCATCTTGCTACCTCCTCAGCTCAGTATTCTGCTGCCTCTACTGTGAGGTTCCACCCCTTTCATCTTTTCCCTGAGGCCTCTTCCAATCCTCTTTAGGCTTCTGTATTTTTTCTTGGGAAACTATCTTACCTCTGGGCTGGCTTCTGCCTCGCCCTCACTGTCCTTGCTTGCGGCTCAGCTTCTCCTCGGCTTTTAAAGCCATCTGGTACGCATCCTCAACAGTTCGGATGGTAACCATGCTCAGTTCATCCTGAATATCATACCTCAGTCCATTCAGGTACCTCGCCACCTTTTCGTCATCACTCTCCCGGTTACCAGCTGGAATGTTGAGCCTGTAGAACTCCTCGGTGTACTCCTTCACCGTCATCAACTTTTTTCTCAGGTTCTGCATGCACCTAAACAGAGTGATCTGGTAGTCTCTCGGGATAAATTTCACTTTCATCTTAGCGATCATCCGATCCCAGCTCTTTATCTTCTGTTTGCCTTTGCTGCATCTATCCGCCTGCAGCTCATCCCACCATAAGGCTGCATGCCCTTTCAACTTAGTGACAGCATGTTTCACTTTCTTATCCT
>SNQJ01S0020361.1:68517-78599 GCA_010110895.2 Picea sitchensis | reverse complement strand
GATATGGTACTAATTTTGTTTGAATGGAAGTTATGATATGTACTTATGTATTGAAATTGGGTAATATGTTGAGTAATCCATTTTGTGACTATTTTGGATTGTATAAAATGAGAATTTAATATTTAGCTGGTTAATTTCCTATAACTTCAACATAAATTAGTTAGATTTGTTGTAATGCAAACATAAATAGAAATTTGATGTCGTGTTCAAGAAAGGAAAAGTAATTTAGATTACAATTTTACCATTTAACTTTGAATCCTTAGTAAAGGGTCTTACACTATGATTTTGCATGTCCCTTACCTCCTCTATGCATCTTCCATGGATTTCCTTTGTACAGAGGTTTCCCTTTGGATACCAATGCAAAATCTGAATTCCAAGACTTGTTATTAAGGTTCTTTCTTCAGTCTTCCTCTTGCAAAATAATACATGTTGATTCATCAAATGTAGGGACTTTTTCCCTAGCAACAAGACCAATGGTAACATTTGATAATCATCCAACATGTCATTCACTAGAATAGTAACTAGATCAGTACTTGATAACTTATAGCCAATATAACCATGATTATATTTAAGTTCTTTGACTCTAGAAAGAACATCACTGATACTTTTGCTTTCCTCAATTTTAATTGAGATTATTTTTGTTTTAAAAAACAACACTCAGTTTGTATTTGTCATTTGGTATAGATAGTTAAGTTCTTTCCACATTTCATTGAATGTTTTGTAGTATTTAATGTGGAGAATGATGTTGTCGTTCACATACATTCTAAGGAGTAGCTTGGATTTGGTATATCATTGCTCCCAATCATGAATTAAGGTTGTTGGATGTGATAGTTTCACTTCGTCCTCATATGAAATTTCCAAAACATTATACCCTTCCATCAGATTTTGCATTTTAAACTTCCAATTTTCATAATTTTCTGTGCCTTTCTTAGTTGACTCATTTAAATAAAAAAATTATAATGGTTTCTCCATATTTTAAACTCAACACAAATGATAATTGAATAATAAATTTATTCAAAAAAAAAATACCTTTGAGATAGTTGTATCAAATAACGACTTCCTTGTTGGATTCTCTCTCTTCTAGGCAACGATTTTGCATATATGAAACTCACCTAGAATAGGTCTCACATTTCAATTGCTTATCATTCAAAAATGAATCATCATGATATGCGAGGATAAAAGCAACCTAGAACCTTTTATTTTGGGAGCATCTCCAATATATCCACCATTTTCTAAACCTCGGGAAGAAAACACCACTTTAACTTGTTGCTTTTACTCCTCCACATGAGATACTCCTTCACAAGTAACAATAGAGAAACATAGGTTGTGACTTCTCCAAGCATGAATTGAAATGCATGTCGTAGTTCATGACTCCTCCATAGACAGGTTCGACGAGCCTCCATTTGTGTGTTATATGGGATCCTGCTTTCTGTTACAAGCTCCTCCACTCTGTGACGAGTTGTTGCATGGACAAGTTTGATGACAGGGAGTTCTATCCTAGTGGAAGATTCATTGTATGTTGTAAATGGATTCTTATTGCATTGGGCATCACTCACTCATCCTTAAAGTGTGTTGGAAATAGTAATTACAAGTCGGTGAGATTTACGTCTCCACCAATTTTTCAGTCAGTGAGTCAGTCTATCATTAGTCAGTATGCAAATACAAATTCGTAAGTTTATGCAAACTTAGTTTAGTCAGTCGACAAACAAGTGAGTTATTTCATGAAGATTATATTTATGTTTCTCGAGTCGAGCTAAGTAGATAGAAGTCAGTAGAATTTATTGTCATCTTTATTGTTTAAGTCGGTTTTACTTCTACAGGAAGTCTTAGTCTTATCTATATATGTCCAAGTCTATAAGAAGTCGATGATATAGAGAGAGGTATAAAATAGAAGAGAAGAAACATAAGTATCTTAAGTTAGTTGAAGTAGTATGAGAGCACAAGATTGGTGTATGTTTTGTAAGTTTCATAAGTCCAAGAAGTCATTAGAGCCGAAGCTTGATTCAATATTTTATTTTGTATTAGCATGCAGTGACAAGTTTTATTTTAATATAAATTATTTTGTGTGTTAACAATTTCATGAATATTTATGAGTTTATATGCTAAGTATAGCACTATGTTGTTACCATGTGAAGAAATCACTTCATTAAGTGTTTTATCATAGTGCATAGTAAATTGTGCAGTTTGTACACTACGCAGTAAGTATTCAGAATTATGTCAAGACGTTTTGTGGTACACAATATTTGTAACTGTACACATTGTATATACAATATATGGTATCATAATAGGTTCTATCAGAGAAGGTTGAGCATAGCAGATTATATAATAACAAGTTCAAGAGCAGTAGCTCTATAGAAAGGTGAAAATATGGGTTCTACTTCAAATATGCAACCTCCTACTTTTACAAGAAAGAATTATGAGTTATGGTCCTTGACGATGAAGGAATTATTTCAAGGTCAATATGTATGGGAGAGAGTTAATAATGGCTATGTGGAACCACTATATCATGCAACATACAATGCCCTCACACAAGCTGATAAGGATACTTTGAAATATCAAAGGAAGATGGATGGAAAGGTGATGTTTTACATACATCATGCCATGCATGAGCACATACTCCTAAGAGTTGCATTAGAAAATAAATACAAGGAGGAATGTGACATATTCCAAATGTCTTATCAAGGTAGGCAGAGAGTAAGGACTTCAAAACTACAAATTCTTAGAAGATATTTTGAAACTCTATCAATGAAAGACACAGATTTAGTAGATTCCTTTTATACCCATGTTATTGTCTTGATAAATCATATTAAATCTCATGGCTAAACCATATAAGACAAACAATTTGTGGAGAAGGTACTTATGAGTCTTCCTCCTAAATTTGATAACCTAGTTGTGATTCTAGAAGAGAGAAAACATCCAAGTCAATTTAGCCTAGATGAAATGAAAACTACCCTCATTAATCATGAACACAGATTGAATAGGTCAAGTATCTCATTAGAGAATTCATTTTCCATGCATCCATCTATAAGTCGTGGAAGACGAAGAGGGAGAGCAAACTCTAGAGGAAAAGGAGGAATTTGTGTCAGAGGTGGATGCAATACAGTCCTAGAAATACTGGTGGAAGAGGTCAAAACCAAAATACTAATCATCCAAGTAGTCAGAGAACTGATAAACTAAATATTCAGTGTCATTAATATAAAGAACTGATAATACAACCTGTGTGGGCCTAATCGTTAAGAACATGTGTTTCCTCTTAAGAGGTCACAGGTTCAAATCCATAGGGGGGTAGGGTATGTATACCTTTGTAGACTTTACCAGTCAAATCATTGGGCAGAGGGGTGTCCCTTATCCCACAAAGAAGGGGGTCTCATACACCAATTTGGTGCGCTAGCTTGACCATGACCTTAAAAATAGATTATTATTATTATTATTATTATTAAAAAGTATGGACATTATGCATATGAGTGCAGAAAGAGAGGTATAATCAGAACAAGCAAGGACAAGATCATTCAAACAACACAAATAGTCCCTCCATTCCTATGTTTATGGTGCACGTTGAAGCATTACGAATAGTATCACCAATTGAATGGAATGTTGCTCAAGAATGTCCCTATGATATATGGTATCTACATTTGTGCTGCAATAATCACATGACATGAAACATAGAATTGTTTTCTAGTTTGGATAAGTTAGTCCAAACCAAGGTTACACTTGGAACAAATATCCAAGTCATTGTCTGATGTATATTTTAACTAAACAAGGAGAAACAAAGTTTATGCCTGAGGTATATTATTTTTCTTGTCTAAAGCATAATTTGTTGAGCACAGGAAAATTGTTACAAAAAGGATACATAATCTATATGGAAGATAATCATTGTGTGATTATGGAAAGATATCCAAGCAATCAACTTATTGCAAGATTCCATATGACAAGTAAAAGAATATTCCTATTGAAATTGAAGCCAACCAAGAAGAAAAATACAGTGTTAGGTGTTGGTAAAGAAAAAGATGCACAGTTAGACATTGAATTTACAACAGAAAGTGTGCACATTTCCAATGAAGAAAATAGTGCGCATAGTAACATGAAAGGAGAAAGTGGTACAAAACTGTAGGAAACATTTCAATCTAAAGTACAAGATTATTCTTGGTTATGGCATTTCATATTTGGACATTGAACTTTGGAGGTTTGAAGTTGCTGCTACACACAAGGGATATGGTAAACATTTTGCCATTGATTGAAAAACAAGAAAGAATATGTGAAGGTTGTATTTTTGGAAGGTAGCGTAGACAATCATTTACAGTTGGAAACTCATATAGAGAAAAAGCTCCACTAGAAATAGTATATTCAAACATTTTTGGACCAATGAATACACCATCTATACGAGGCAATACATATTTTATGACATGTGCTGATGATTTCTTAAGAAAGACATGGATTTAGTTCCTAAAACATAAATCTGACACGTTGTGTTGTTTTCAACAGTTTAAATTACTTTTGAAGAAACATAGTGGTTATTACATCAAGTGTATAAGAACTGATAGAGGAGGAGAATATATTTCAAGATAATTTCAAACTTTTGTAAATCTCATGGCATCTACAAGCGATTTACCATGGGATATACACCACAACACAATGGTGTCGCAGTAAGAAAGAACATAACCATCATGGATATGGCACACAATATGTTGGTAGCTAAACACTTGTCAAATGAGTATTGAACTAAGGCAGTCGCAACTGCAATATACATTATGAACAAATGTCCAACAAAGAGTGTGAAGAACAAATTTCCTCAAAAATCGTGGACACGTATGAAGCACAATGTGGCACAATTACAAGTTTTTCATTGTGCTGCATATGCACATGTTCTAGATAAGCTAAGAAAGAAGCTATATAACAAAGGACATAAATTTATATTTGTTGGCTAATTTGAAGAAACAAAAGGTTACAAGTTGTATGATCATGTCGCAAGGAAATTCATAGTCATATGCAATGTTTAGTTTCTGAGGAATGAAGAATGGAATGAAAGCATATAAAAGACAATCATAATTATTTATTTTATTGGGAATGATCATACAAAAGAAGAATTGGTTCAAACACCATGTAAAATTTAATGCACAGTTCCTTCCACTACTGGAACCATGACACAAATCATAGCATAAAGTACTCCAGTGATATTTGTAGGTGCACAGTCTACACCTAGAGCGCACCAAACTCCAACAAATAGTCCAAGTAATTTTGCATCTCTACATCCAACATTAGAAAGTCTATTATCAATAAATACAATTAGTCGATGCGACATCTATAATGATGACGCAACAAATTCATTGTTATTTATTACTTTGTTTTCACAAATAAATGATCCATTAACTTTTGAAGAAGCTATCAAAGAAGATGTATGGGCACAAGACATGGATGAGGAAATTAGATGCATAGAAAAACATCATACATGGAAATTAGTAGATGTACCTGAAGACAAGGATTTGATAAGTGTCAAGTGGATCTATAAAACTAAGAAAGATTCATATGGAAATGTGTAGAAACCCAAGGCAAGGCTAGTTATAAAAGGTTTTTCACAACAACATGGAATTGATTTCAATAAAACATTTGTGCCAATTGTGCGCATGGACATAGTTAGAACGTTGTTAGCCATTGCTGCGTAGAACAAATGACCATTTTATCAAATGGATGTAAAGTCAACATTTTTGAATGGACATTTATAAGAAGAAGTATATGTGGAACAACCACAAGGCTATGGGATTCCAGGACAAGAAAACAAAGTGTATAGACTGAAGAAAGAATTGTATGTATTAAAGCAATATCCCACAATTTTCTATAGTCACATAGATTCCTATCTCACACAAAATAGATTTCAGAGAAGTGAATGTGAGCCAACATTGTACATCAAAGCCAATCAACAAGGTAACATGTTAATTGTTGACTTATATGTGGATGATTTTGTTTTTACAGGTGATTTTGGCATAGACTAATTTAGGATAGTCATGAAGGATGAATTTGAAATGATTGATTTGGGGCTTATGAGATATTTTTTGGGTATTGAAGTTCAACAGTCCAAAGATGGTATATTTATCTCACTATCTAATTATGCGCATGAAAATTTGAAGAGATTCGATATGATAAATACCAAAGCAACCCCAACACTTGTCATAACATGATTGAAATTAAGTAAGGAAGATGAAGGGTCCAAGGTGGATCCCATACTATTTAAAGGGTTGGTAGGAAGTCTTATGTATATGACAACAACAAGGCCTGATATTATGTATGGAGCGAGCCTGATTTCAAGGTTCATGGAAACTCCCAAATAATCACATTGGAAGGGAGGAAAGATAATTATGAGATATGTGAATGGAACAAAATATTTTGGCATTAAGTATTCTACTTCAGAAGATTTCAGACTTATTGGATACACTGACAGTGATTGTGGAGGAAACATACATGACAGGAAAAGTACATTTGGGTACACATTTAATTTTGGAATAGGTATGGTATCATGGGCATCAAGGAATCAACGGATAGTAACCCTTTCTTAAGTAGAAGGACAATACATTGCAACTACAAGCGCAACTTGTCAAACAACTTGCATGAGAAGAATGTTAAAAGATTTGTTGTAGAAACAGCACGAACCACCTACAATATTTTGTGACAACAATTCAATCATAGTGTTATCAAAGAATCATGTGTTTCACAAGAAAACCAAGCATATTGATACAATGTATCATTTTATCTTAAAATTAGTGAATAACAAAGAGGTTTGTTTAGAATTTTCCAATTCAAAATAACAAGTCACATATATTTTCACAAAAGCTTTAGCAAGAGATGCATTTCAATATCTGGGTAGTAGTTTGGGAGTTTGCATAGTAACAAACATTTGACAGTATATGGCAACTCAAATTTTCGTAATCCCACCTACTTATAATTAAGGGGGAGGGTTAGAAACAATAATTATAATTTGATGAGATTTACGTCTCCACCAACGTTTTAGTCTCAGTCAGTTCTGAGTTGCAAATACAAATTTTAAAGTTTACCCAAACATAGTTTAATCAATCGACAAGCAGGGGAGTGATTTAATGAAGACAATCTTTATATTTCTTGAGTCTAGTTAAGTAGATAAAAGTCAAATGAATTTATTGTCATCTTTATTGTCTAAGTTATTTTTACTTCTACATGAAATGTCAGTCTTATCTATATATGTCTGAGTCTGTAAGAAGTCAATGATGTAGAGAGTGATAGACACGGAGGAGAGAAGAAACAACAATAGCTAAAGGTAGTCGAAGTATTATGAGAGCACAAGATTTGTGTATGTTTAATATGTTGCAGAAGTCCAAGAAGTTATTGAAGCTTGATTCAGTATTATATTTTGTATTAACACACAGCGCCAAATTTTATTTTAATATAAAGTATTTTGTGTGTTAACAATTTCATGAGTATTTCTGAATATATATACTAAGTATAGCACTTTTTTGTTCCTATGTGAAAAAATCACTTCATTAAGTGTTTTATCACAGCACACAATAAATCATGCAGTCTTTGCATCACAGGGTAAGTCTTGAGAATTCTGTGAAGAAGTTTTGTGCTGAGCAGTATTTGTAACTGTGTTGCGCAGAGTAATCTGCGTGCTCTAGATCAGAGAAAGTGTACAACATATTCCAAAACGACATACAACACTAACTCTACGTCCTTATAGTTTCTGAAGTAATGACAATTTTTATTCTCGACAGCAACTGGTCTGACATCAAGTATAAAATGCATAAACTCATAACACTATGCTCACACCGGAGTTGAGACAAATAGTCTCACTCACACTCTGTACATTACATGGAAGCGAATTACATATATATGAAATTAGACAAATCAACGAACTCCGAACAAAATGAATGTGATAAACATCCTTACTAAACTTAGACATTCTAGAATTATTTTTCTAACAATATACTAAATTTTAACAATATACTAATTTATACATTATACTACATTCTAACAATATACTAATTTAAACATTTTTTGATAATTTCTATCTAAAAGCCCTTTTAGAATTAGTGGAAAAATTCTATAATTTGCACGAGTGTTTTTTCTTTCAAACACATGATTTTTTTTTGCTTCTACATTCAATCCACACCCACAACTTAGTGAGTATGCAAATACAACAATTTTTTTTTATATTACTCAAACCAAACTCCTCTTTCCTTATGAAAATATAAGTCTCTAGAATTTTCACCATTTATTGTTTCAAACACATGATTTTTTTGTTACTTCTACATTCAATCAACACCCACAACTTAGTGAATATGCAAATACAACAAACCTTTTTTATATTACTCAAACCCAACTCCTCTTTCCTTATGAGAATATCTATGCACTATCAAATTATTAATAATTTAGAAGCAAGTCGACATGACTACTGATCATTTCCTTTCTCCTCAATTATTAACAACAACAAAAAAAAATATTCTACAATTAAATTGTCATCCATATCCTTCCCTAAATTGAGAAAATATAAACCCAGAACCACAAATTAAAAACTTTGGACTCAAATCAAGTTTCAAATCCAGTTTCACACGTGCACTCACAATAAACATAGTAGGAAAAAAGTTAATGCCATCCATCTTTTAACGAAGAGATGTGTTTTCAATTTTGTTTGGGCTAGCCTACGATCTCCATCTCATACAACGTTATTCATACATTTTATCGCATTAGACAAAAGTTAGTGCTTACATGACCTAACAAAATTAGTTTAATGGAATATACGCATTCCGAACACCGTTTTACTGTTACAAAAGATAAAAGGTAAGAGGCTTTAATTTTCAGTTATAAAAGTTAAAATGGAAACATTAATATATAAAGATTTGTTGGTGGAAGATTTAAAGTTTTTCTCTTCAAGTCAGAAAGGAAATCTTACAAAAGTTGAAAGGTAAGAGGCTTTAATGTCTAGTTGCAAAAGTTAAGAGGATATATTAAGATATACATGTAAGTTGGAAAGGAAATCGTACAAAATTTAAAAGGTAAGAGGCTTTAATATCTAGTTTCAAAAGTTTAGAGGATGTATTAATATATAAAAATTACTTGATAGGGTTGTATCGGACAATTTGTAATTTTTTAAGCCTGTTAACTCTAATATATAAAAATTACTGCCTGTATTGGACAATTTACTGTTTGTATTGGACAATTTACGTGTTTATTAATGCATGTAAGTTAACTTTGACAGATATAAAAATGACTCGGTGGACTTGTATTGATAATTTATCAGCAACCGCCCTTTTCTTTCCCATGCGCTCCCTGCATACCCTTCGACGGTATTCACTAGTGGTTAAAGCGCACTCATTAGTGATGTGCAAGGGCGGATATCTCTTATTATTAATGGGAAAAAAGGGCGAAAGAAACCACTAACGCTATTGGACATTCTTAATATTTACATAGATTTTTGGTGTCGTGGACGAGACAAAGAAATTTCACTTTATATTTGGATAGACACGCCATGGCTGATAGACCGACGCAAATTTGACAAGGACGTTTATATTTTGTCATATAAATTGACTCTCTCCCTTGGCTATTTAGCAAATTGAAGCAACAAGTATTTGCTCGTGCAAATTGTTTCTCCTCCCTGCCTGAATAGAAGAGTTTGCAAATAACTTTAGATATCATGGCGAACCAGCTTAGACGCGTTGGAGTTCTGACCTTTGCATTTCTTGTTAGTGTTGCGCTTTTTCATATAGCAGTGTCTCCTGGCCGTTCTAAGAGCTCGATGACCGTTACTACAAAAAGTAAGGGGTTTTCATTAGTGTTGATGACATGATTAGCATATTAGTTTAAACTTAGTTTTAATTCTGGATTTTTCATATTAAAATATCAAAAATATCACAATAAATTGAGATGTAAATTTCAAAGTGTTAGAAGTTAATATAAATTTAGACATAGATTTATATGCATATATTCTAAGTAGGAAAAGATTCACATTATTTAATATTATTGGCTTAGTTTTTATTGATACAATTTTAAAAATACTTAGTAGAAAGACCAACATTCTAACAATTATGTACAAACAAAATTTGACTATTTAAAATAACTTA
>SNQJ01S0020361.1:45205-59946 GCA_010110895.2 Picea sitchensis | reverse complement strand
TGTATATGAAGCAAAATATATGCACTATGGAAGTGCATTCAAAGTATAAAGAGAAGAACTAATTGCACATTATTCCAAGGAAGAAAAAAAAAAGTGAGCGCAGTTCTAAGAAAGGAGAAGACAACAACATAGAGTTGCAGGAAACATTTCAATCTGAAGTGTAGGAGGATTCTTGGCTGTGGCATTTTATATTTGAGAATTTAAATTTTGGAGTTTTGAAGCTGCTACATACAAACGATATGGTGAAAGGTTTGTCATAAATTGAAAAACCAGAAAGACTATGTGAAGGATGCATCTTTGGAAAGAAGCATAGAGATTTGTTTCCAGTTGGCAAGTCATATAGAGAAAACGTTTCACTGGAAATTGTACATTCAGATATCATATATGTGGACCAATGAAAACACAATCTATAGTAGGAAACACATATTTTCTTACATTTATTGATGATTTCACAAGAAAGACATGGATTTGTTTTCTAAAGCATAAATATGATGCATTTGATTGTTTTCAACGGTTTAAATCACTTGTGGAGAAGCAAAGTGGTTATTACATGAAGGTTCTTAGAACTGCTAGAGGTGGTGAATATACTTCAAGAGATTTTCTTAACTTTTGTAAAGTTTATGGCATTCACAAGAAATTCATTGTGTGGTATACACCACAGCAGAATGGTGTCGTGGAAAGGAAGAATCACACCATCATGGAGATGGTGTGCAATATGTTAGCAACCAAACATTTGTCAAATGATTATTGGGTTGAGGCAGTAGAAACTGCGGTGTACATCTTGAATAGGTTTCCAACATAGAGTGTGAAAAACAAAGTTCCTCAAGAATCTTGGACATGTATGATGAATAAGGTTGCGCATTTGAATTTTTTTGGTTGTGTTGCATATGCACATGTTCCAAATGAGCTGGGAAAGAAGTTAGATAACAAAGGAAAGAAATGTATATTTGATGGGTAGTATGAAGATACAAAAGAAAAAATTGTATGATCACATTGCAAGAAAATTCGTAATCATCTCGGATGTTCAATTTGTGGAAAATGAAGCATGGGATGGAAGCTTAGAAAGAACAGTTAAAATTATTGATGCTATAGGGAATGCTGATATGGAGGATGAAGTGGTTCAAACACCAATTATAAGTCAGGTCACAGTTCCTTCTACTTTTGAAGCTACGACACAAATCACAATGCGAGTTGTAACTTCAATGAGCTATGTATGTGCATAGTCCACACCAAGAGTGCAACAAACTCTAGCAAGGAGTCTAAGTAGTTCTACATCTCTGGATCCAACATTAGCAAGTATGTTACCAAGGAAGACAAGAAGTCTGTGCAACATTTACAATGTTGATACAACAAATTCATTCTCATTTTTTCCTCTGTTTTCCCAAATAGATGATCCCTTAACTTTTGAAGAAGCTATCAAGGATTATGTATGGGCACAAGCCATATATGAACAAATTGAATGCATAGATAACAATTAGACATGGAAATCAGTAGATGTACCTAAGAGTAAGGATGTGATAAGTGTCAAGTGGATCTATTAAACTAAGCAAGATGCAGATGGAAATGTGTAGAAGCACAAGGAAAGGTTAGTTGCAAGGGGTTTTACCCAACAACCCGTAATAGATTTCGATGAAACATTTGCACCAATTGCAGAAATAGACACAGTCAGAACTATGTTAGCTATTGCATCACATAACAAGTGGCATGTTTATGAAATGGATGTAAAGTCAATATTTTTTAATTTTCATTTAGAAGAAGAAGTATATATGGAAGAACCAAAAGGACATGAGATTCTAGGACAAGAAAACAAAGTATACATATTAAATAATGAACTATATGGATTAAATCAAGCTCCCAAAACTTGGTACAATCACATAGATTCCTACCTCACTCAAAATGGATTTCAAAGAAGTGATTGTAAGAAAAATTGTACATCAAATCCAATAAACAAGGTAATATGTTAATTGTTTTCTTATATGTAGATGATTTTATTTTTATAGGTGATTTTTCCATGGAAGAATTTAATTGAGTAATGAAGAATGAGTTTGAAATGACTAATTTGGGGCTTATGAGATATTTTATGGGTATTGAAGTTAACCAGTTCAAAGATGGTATATTTATTTCACAATCTAAATATAAACATGAAATCTTGAAAACATTCAACATGATAAATTCCAAAGCATCCCCAACAACTTTCATATTAGGATTGAATCTAAGCAAGGAAGATGGAGGATCTAAAGTGGATTCCACTACGTTTAAAAGGTTGGTAGGAAGTCTTATGTATTTGAAAACAACAAAACATGATATTATGTATGGATTAATCCTCATTGGAAAGTTCACGGAAACTACAAAAGAATCCCATTGGAAGGAATGTAAAATAATTTTATGATATATGAATGGAACAAAAGACTTTGGCATTTTGTATTCTACTTCAGAATATTCCAGACTTGTTGGATATTCTGATAGTGATTATTTAGGCAATAAAGATGATAGTTAAAGTATCTCTGGGTACACATTTCATTTTTCAATAGGTATAGTATCATGGGCATCAAGGAAGCAACCCTTTGGGACTCTTTCGTCAATTCAAGCTGAGTATGTTGCAGCTACAACCGTAACTTGTCAAGATGTTTGGATGAGAAGAATGTTAAATGATTTTCTGCAGGAATAACAGGAACCAACTACAATATTTTGTAATAAAAACTCTTCCATTGCACTATCCAAGGATCATTTGTTTCACAAGAAAACAAAGCACATTGATACAAAGTATCATTTTATCAGAGATTTGGTGAATAACAAAGAAATTTTCTTAGATTTTTTTAGGCCTAAAGAACAAATCATAGATACATTTACAAAATCTTCGGCAAGATATGCATTTTAGTATCTGTGTAGTAGTCTAGGATTCTGCACAATCGCAAATATTTGATAGTTCATGTCAATTTAAATATTTTGATGAAAATTTTGTGTGTCTTATGTTTCCCATCTACTTATAATTAAGGGGGAGTGTTGGAGATATTAATTATAAGTCATGATATTTATGTCTCCACCGACCGAGTCTGTCATGACAAGCATAGGTGTTATTCAGTCTGTTGCGACAAGTAGGAGTGTTATTAAATGAGAACATCTTTAATCTTTCTCGATCCCTTAAATAAATTCAATCAAATTTATTGTTTTCTTAAATGTTTAATTCGGTTAGCCCCTTCAAGAAGTATGAGTCTTAGTATTTATATTTTCGATTTTGTAAATAGATGAAAGTAGTAATAGTCCATAGTCATAGAAATAATGGTTGTGTAAGAATTTGGAGAAGTCTCAGAGCAGAAGATCTGTTTATGAAAGACTATAGGAGTTAATGGAGCCAAATTTCTACAAAATATTGTGTTTTGTAACATCAAACAACATCTAAATTGGTAATATATTAATTATTTGTGTTTGGATATATTTATGAGCATTTCTCAGTTCTTTTGTATGCAAATACTTTGAATATACTTTATTTGTGTTTTTGTGCAAGCTTAAGTAAGTTTATAAGCTCTTGAATCTGCACTGAAAATATGTATGTGAGATTATATGCTAAGAATAACGCAGTGTGGATGTGATATCCCACAAATTGGATTTTAATTATTATTTCAATTATTGTTTTTTTTTTTTAAAGTTAGAATTCTAATTATCTTTCCAAAAAGACAAATTGGTTAAGTGACCAAAAATTGAATTGTAAGACCTTATTATTTTTATGAAATAAACACATGTGGAAAAAGGGACACACGTTGAAGCATATACTAAAAGAGGGAGTTAGTAATCTAAAGGGGTTGGCCAAGTGACAACAGACTGAGATACGTTGTATAGTTAACTTAACTTCAAAAAGACACATTCTTTATTTATAGGAGAATTTGTGACTAGGTGTAAAGTTGGATTTGAGAAGTGGTCAATGAGGAGGAGGCTCAAGACATGTGTCACAAGTCCTAGAAAAAATATAACTAGTCATGAAAAGGGAATGGGACACCATTCTAAAGGAGATACAAATTTGATAGCTGGAGAAAGGCTATGCGCAAAACTACTTGAGAGAGTAAAAATTCTACTAATATTACTCACAAAACTCAAGCTCAATTTTTTTGAAGATGCCACATAGGCAACCCCTTGGATTTTGAACTCATCTTAGGGGTGACATAGGTGACATAGATTCTATTCTAAGGTTGGGAGGAATAGGTACTTCAATATGTGGCTTCCCCCCAAGTTCTAGGTTTTATTCTTGTTATGAATATGTTTGATTTTACTATGTTTTTATTGTGGGTTACTTTGTCTGAATTATTGGCATAAATAAATTGTAATAGAAAGTAAATGCATTATCAAATAGTATCAACCATTATCATGAGTTTAAGTAAGAAAATTGTGAAAGAAAGAAATATCTATTTAGATCCTATATCTTTGAACATAGTCATCATACCAACAATAAAGAAATAAAACTCATAGGTATAAACAATTCAATAAACCATAGTTCTAATCATATAAGAGGCTTGAAAAGAAGAGAAACTGTTACAGAGATTAAAATTTTCATTATTCATGTACCCGAAAGGTAAATAGCTACAGAGTTAACATTTGCATATTAAATTATGCATGTACCCGAAAATGTAAGTAGTTACAAAGTTAACATTTACAAATTACAGTATGTATATATTCAAAAGGGAAATAGATTACAGAGTTAACATTTACAAATTAAACTATGTATATATTCGAAAGTGAAACAGATTACACTGTTAGCATTTACAAATTTCCACTATACATATATCTGGAATAAGAAATAGTTCCAAAATTAGCATTTAAACAAAATGTTCCATGCATGAAATCGAAAGGAATTCGTTGCAGAGTTTAAACAAAATGCACCATGCATGAAATCAAATGGAATTTGTTGTAGAATTTAAACAAAATGCACCATGAATGAAGACAAAAGGAATTCATTGCAGAGTTTAAACAAAATTCCCCATGCACGAAATCAAAAGGAATCATTGCAAGTCTAACGACACTCAATAGCATTTATTCGAAAGGAAACCAATACAATGATCGTGTATATTCTATAAGGAAAATACTCTTAAAGAGAAACAAAAACATAAATAATGACTATATATAAATGAATGGAAATAATAACGAGGCTATTACAAAGTCACTGAAATGCGTAAACAACATATATGAGTTACGAACTTTCATGAACGACATTACAATTTTTACTTAGAATTAACCTAGAATGCGGTGGAAAACTTGAAGGCAATTAAGGTTGGAACCCAAATACCTTTCTAGGAAAAGGTATTCCAACGTCTTCATGCTACCAAATTCCATCATACTTGTATATCAAACAATAACAAAAGATTAGGATGCGGTAAAGAGGTATTTTAAAATGACATGAGTATTTACATACATTAATGATCAACTTAGTGTGCGTACACCGAGTATCTGGTATCTCTTTAAATCGCTTGAACCGCATCGAATGTATAGTGATTCGAATGGATGATGGGTACCCTAAAAAACAATAAACGGGTCCCATCATTAGTCATTTTCTCGATAATAAAAGTATCAAGATTACAAAGAAACTTTGTTACAGAGTAAAAACTAGAAATTAAATCGAATATATGCAAAACCAAAATTCTATTTTAAACTTATGTCCTAGATGGTTTAGAATCTCATATATGAATGGAACAGGTTCTTCAAACCATCAACTTCCATAGAAAAACAAGTCCAAGGATAAGACCCTTCGGACCAGGGACAAATTGAAAGTGAAATATTATCCCAACCAGAGTATAACCGTACATAACAGACTTACATAACGAAGTAAGAGGTCCTCCATGTAAAATTTTGTAGGAACATATAGACATAGTCGATGACCTAACATTTACCACCACCACGAGCTAAGGGCGAGGTTAAACAAAACTTATAGAGAAAACATAGAAAGTGAAGAGGTTGGTGAAAAATCATACCAATTCCATGGCGATGCAACCATAAGAAACCAAACAAAACCATGAATATTGAGTACTCACATAGTGAAAATACTCAATCCTCTTAGAGTAAAATGCAAAGCAAAGAAACAAAACCACTAGTTGTGAAATGAGTCAAAATCGTGAAAGGTCGGAAGGGTTAAGGCTTCAACCCAAACGCCTAAATGTTCGAGCAACAAGGACTCTATGCCTGTACATCCTTAGTAAAAATTCTGAGCAAATCTCATCTCGAGATGGTAACTATAGTTGGCACATGAAAATCAAAGGACATGCTCGCTAAAAAACGAGAAGTTGGTTGAAAATTCAATTAAGGATGGTACCCATACAAGTTTAGTAACCTCGTAGAACATTGTGACAACTCTTTGTATTCAAAATGTTACCCGCTACATGATACAAACAAGTTAGTATTAACGCATATCAAATCCCATATTAATGTTGTGTATTAAGAGCCAATGCCCAAATAAAACCCAAAATTAATACATATGAAAAGTAATGTGTGACGAGACAATGATATACCTTGGCTGATAATTTATATGAGGACAATTAGCAAGGGTCACATAATACAATCTTCAAACACTATGATCGAATATCAAAGTTAACCATAAGAGGGTTTGACAATTAAATAATCTCTCTCTCTCTCTCTCTCTCTCTCTCTCTCTATATATATATATATATATATATAGCATCAAAATTGTCCTCAAGTCGAAATAGGAATAACCTTAGAATATGTAAACTTAGGATATATGTATATAGGTTATCAAATTAGTAAGTCTTATGGAATAGGACTTGGATAAACTCGAAAAATGTCATTTATTATGGAGTTGCTCAAATCACAATTAGTATAGAACACATTTAACTTAGGTGGTGAGAAGTTATGGAGGAAGGCAAGTAAAATAGATTGTTATGGTTGAATAAATGATATAATACTTTTTGATTTTTTATTTTGGAATTTTAGATCTGTTACATAATGGTATCAGAGTTGTAGGGTATAGAACTTGGCCTTTTTATGGGCTTTATCACAGCAAAAACCTAACATGAAAAATTGTTTTTATTTTCTTCTTACGACTAGGAAGAAAAATAAATTGATATTGCAGGAAAACGAAAGAAGTACCTGAGGCTCAGGGAGAAGAACATCAAAAAGAGAATCATGAAGAAGGTAATGCAGGTGATGGAAATCTCTGGGTGGATCCCAATATTGATAAGGATTCATAAATTACAAAGACAGTAACAAATATAAAAGAAGAACTAAAAATAGTAAGAGAATATAATGAAAGGATTCTAAAGACTCAAGAGGAACTAAATGCAATTCTGATAGAGAAATTATGCCATCAAAATGATGATATAAATAAGGGGAAAAATTCTATAAATTCTAAGATACCCCAACCAAATAATAAATCAAGAAAATTGGATTATCCTGAATCTGAAATAGAGTCACTATACAAGGATACAGAAGAAACGAAAATGTCTATCGAAAGTAGTTCTATTCCTAAACAAATAACCAAAAAGATACCTAAACAACATCATTAAGTCATGGGAGAGTTTAAGAAGATTAAACAACCAACCTTCAATGGGGAAATGGAGACTAGTGAAGAAGCAAAGGCTTGTCTCTCTAGTATGTAGAAATATTTTCAAATCTATAATTATTCAAGTGATCTTAAATCCCAGATGGCTATTTACAATCTAAAATAAAAAAACAAATATATGGTGGATATATATAAAAAGAGTGAAAAGTATTAAGGAAAGAAAAATCACTTGGAAAAACTTTAAGAGATATTTCAAGAAACAATACCTATATGAGTAGTATTATGAAGGTAAAGCCAAGGATTTCTATGAACTGAAACTCGGAAATATTACAATGAATTTTCTATGTAGTAACTTTATGAGTTTTATACGTTATCTTCCTTATATTGTGGATAAAAACCAAACATTCAACGATTCTTAAGTTTCTTACCAATTTCTTATAAAGATCGAATTGAGTTTGATAACCCAAAATATTTGGAAGAAGCCATGAGGAAAGGAAAACTTTGTTTTGAACAGTATAAAAATAGAAATGAGAATTCTAAGAATCGGAGTGGTAAAAAGGTTGAAAGGTTTTACTCTAAGAAGAAAGGGGGAGCTTACTCTAATATAAATGTTGATAAGGGATTTCAAGGAGGTAATAATTTTAGAACAAGTTAATCATCCAATCATCGTGAAAATAAGGGTACCAAACCACCAACCTTCTTCAACAAAGAAACTTCCCAAAAAGAGACTGTAAAATTCTAGGAATGTAGTGTTCCTCATTACTATAAAGATTGTACTCTGAGGAAGAAGGGAAATAACAATGTGAAAACAATACAATAAGAAACTACAATTTGTGAGCTGGCAAGGTCTACACCAAAAATCAACACAGCCTTTCTGAAAATCGACAAGAAGATCATCAAACTTCAATGGTAGAAATTGAAGGTATGATACATAATCAACCAGTTATTGTTTTAATTGATCGAGGTGCTAGTTTAATTTATATTTCATCGAAAGTTGTAGAAATATTTAAGCTACATAAAGAAAAGTTTGAAAATTCATCGTTAGTACAATTAGCTAGAGGAACTAAAAGGCGAATTACAGATATTGTTAAAAATTGTGGACTTGGTATGAATGAATTAAGAACACAAATAGACTTAAACATATTACCTTTAGGGTCTTATGATGTGCTAATCGGTATAGATTTGCTGCAAAATTTTAAGGTGGTCTTAGATTGTTACAAAAAATTATTTACCTGTGTAGATGAGAGGGGTAACATTATAAACATTAAATGAGTATCAAGATCTATTAGTATTAGAGAAATAAAATATTTACAAGTTAAAATATGAATTCGAAAAGGTTTTAAAATATTCGTTGTACACATAAATTATAATGAAAAAGAGGAAAATAAAAATGATATAGATAACTTCCCCGTATTACAGGAATTTTAGGATGTATTCTAGGATATTCCCGAACTACCTCTTAAGAGAGAAATAGATTTCTCCATGACCTAATACCTAGAGCAGTACCTACTTAAAAATCTCCTTATAGGATGAATATCCTAGAGTTAAATGAATTAAAAATTCAATTGCAATAATTGATAGATAAGGAATATATTCGACCAAGTGTGTCTCCATGGGGAGCACTAATACTTTTTGTTAGAAAGAAATATGGAACTCTATGTATATGTATTTATTATAGACAAGTTAATAAAATGACTATTAAAAATAGATACCCATTACCTTGTATCTATGATCTGTTTGATCAAGTACAGGGAGCTACAATGTTTTCTAAGATTGACTTATGTTCAAGTTATCATCAAGTTAGGATAAATGATGAATATATTTATAAAACAAATTTTAGAACAAAGTATGGACATTATGGATTTCTCGTAATACCTTTTGGGTTGAAAAATTCCCGAGCCTCATTTATGTGCTTGATGAACAATATTTTGGGCAAGTGTCTAGATAAATTTGTGATCGTATTTATAGATGATATACTCATCTATTCAAAGGATGAAAAGGAGCATGAAGAACATTTAAGAATAGAAATACAAATACTGAGAAAACAAAAATTATATGCAAAGTTAAGTAAGTGTGAATTTTATAAAGATAAAATTCGGTATTTGAGACATATAATTTCTAAGGAAGGTATACGAGTTGATCAAGACAAAATAAAGTCTATAATAAATTGTCGTGAACCTAAATATGTTTTGTACATAAGACCATTTTTTAATATAAATGGATATTATCAAAATTTTATAGAAGAGTTTTCTAAGATTGCATATCCTATAACCTAGTTACAAAAGAAAGGAATTAAGTTGATCTAGTCCGAGAAATGTCCTGAAAGTTTTAATAAATTAAAATGACTCTTAACTACAACTCCTATATTAAAATTGAAAGATGTAGATATGGACTTTGTAGTATGTATGGATGCATGCCGCAAAGGGCTTGGTGGTGTGTTAATGCAAGAAAACTATCTAATAGTTTATGAATATCGAAAATTTAACAAACATGAAGAAAATTATGTAGCACAATACTAGGAATTAGATGCAATAATATATGCATTAAACATGTGGCGACACTATTTGGTAGGGTGTACCTTTTTACTGTTGATAGATAACATCGCTTTAAAATATATGTTTGATAAACCAAATTTAAATGCTCACCAAGCAAGGTGGTTAGCCTTCTTAAGCCAATATGATTTTGAGATAAAAAACATAAAGGGAAAAGAAAATAAGGTGGAAGATTCATTAAGTAGACATGCAAATATGATCTATATAGTTACTAGAAGTAATTACGAAACAGATTTAGAAGAAATTGTAAGGATAACAGCTGAAAAAGACCAAGAATATCAAAATATTAAGTTAAAGATTTTTGATAATTCAACAGGAATAGAAGAATCAAACTTTAGATTCTCGAAAAGTGGAATCTTAATATACAAAAATAGATTATATGTACCTGAATCTAATGAAATTAAGTTGTTAATTCTAGATGAATTGCATAAGAAACCATATTTTGGACATCGAGCATACCAAAAATTGATTATTATGCTGAGAGAAGAATTCTATTGGACAGATATGAAAGGAGAAACATTTGAATATCTAGCTAGATATTTAGAGTGTCAAGAAGTTAAGGTTGAACACCAACACCCCACTGGACTACTACAACCTTTACCCATTCCAGAATGAAAATGAGAAATCATAAGTATGGATTTTATTACCATATTTCCTAGAAGTAGGAAACAAAATGACTCAATTATATTTGTGGTTGATAAACTAAGTAAGGAAACACACTTTATACCTATGAAATCAACCCACAAGGATATCAATATAGAAAACATATTCATGAAGGAAATATTTAGGTTACATGGAATCCCTAAAGTTATAATATCTGATAGAGATGTTAAGTTTGTTGGAAATTTTTGGAAATCTTTATTGAAAGGGTTAGATATCCAATTGAATTTCAGTACCGGTTATCATCCACAAAGAGATGGGAAAACTGAAAGAACTAACCATATTATTGAAGACATGCTTAGAATGTATGTTATCGATAGACCTGATAAATGGGAATAATATTTTTACTGAGTTGAGTTTGCTTATAATAACCATTATCAAGCTTATGAAAAACTTACTCCTTTTTGAAATTTTATATGGCAGAAAATGTAATACACATGTTTCATGGAGTAATCTTGTAAATAGATTGATGATAGGAACATATATGTTAAAAGAAATCAAACTAACAATGAAATAGACACAACATAACCTAAAAGTATCTCAAGACAGAAAAACAATTATGTTGATGCAAAAAGGACTCCAAGAGAGTTCAACATCGGCGGTCATGTGTATATTAGAGTTAAATATGAAAAGAGTTCTTTACAGTTGGGTAGGTATACCAAGTTAACACCTAGATATTGTGTCCCATTGGATATACTTTCTCTAATAGGACTAGTATATTATCAATGTTCATTTACAACTACGGTAAAGTACATGATGAGTTTCACGTTTCATTACTGAAAAAGTATATACATGACCCTTCTCATGTTGTTAATTGGAAAATGAAACAGGTGGAACTCGTGGGAAATTTCTTGGTAGAGATCAATCGTATTCTCGACAAGAGAGAATTTACAATCTGAAGTCCAGTCGTAGGATAGGTAAAGGTGCAATGGAAGCACCTTAGTCTAGAAGAGGCTACTTGGGAAATGGAAAGTAATATGTGGGAAGCATATCCATTTCTATTCCAAAATGGTATTGATTAAAACTAGTTATCACCGAGGATGGTGATAAGTTCTAAGGGGGGGTGTATGTGATCTACTACAACTTGGATTTTAATTATTATTTCTATCATTGTTTTTTTTAAGTTAGAATTTTAATTATCTTTCCAAAAAGACAAATTGGTTGAGTGACCAAAAATTGCATTGTAAGACCTTATTATTTTTATGAAATAAATACATGTGGAAAAATGGGCACATGTTGAAGAATCTATTAAAAGAGGGATTTAGGAATCCAAAGGGGTCGTCCAAGTGGAATCATACTGAGACAAGTTGTAGAGTTAACTTAACTTCAAAAACACACATTCCATATTTATAGGAGAATCTGTGAATAGGTGTAAAGTTGGATCTAATAGGTGTTGAATGAGAAAGAGGCTCAAGAAAAGTGTCACAAGTCCTAGGAAAAATAAAAGAAGTCATGAAAAAGGAATGGGACACCATTCCCAAGGAGAGACAATTTTTTTAGTTGGATAAATACTATGCGCAAAACTACTTGACACAGTGAAAATTCTACAAAGATTACTCACAACACTGGAGCTCATATTTCTACAAGAGTCTACATAGGAAACCCCTTGTATTTCGATCTCATATCGGGGGTGACAAAGAATCTATTCTAATGTTGGAAGGAACAAGAACTTCAACGTGTGCTTTCCCCCAAAGTTCCATGTTTTATTCTTGTTATGAATATGTTTGATCTTACTATGTTTTTATTCTACATTACTTTGTCTGAATTATTGGCATAAATAAAGTGTAACATAAAGTAAGTGCATTATCAAAGAGGATCAATAATTACCATGAGTTTAAGTAGGAGAACTATGAAAGAAAGAAATAGCTATTCAGATCCTAGATATTTGAAGAGAGTCATAATACCAGTAATAAAGCAATACAATTCGTAGGTATAAACCAGTCAATAAACCACACTTGTAAACATATAAGAGACTTGCAAAGAAGATAAACCATTACATAGATAACAATTTTCATTATCCATATATATGAAAGGTAAATAGTTACAGAGTTAAAATTTGCATATTACACTATGCATGTATCCGAAAAGACAACTAGTTACAGAGTTAACATTTACAAATTACACTATATATATATTCGAAAGGGAAATAGATTATAGAGTTAACATTTAAAAATTTCCACTATACATATATCTGGAAAAGGAAATAGTTAGAATTAACATTTAAACAAAATGCTCCATGCATGAAATCAAAATGAATTCATTGCAGAGTTTAAAAAAATGAACCATGCATAAAATCAAAAGGAATTTAGTGCAAATTTTAAACTAGATGCACCATGCATGAAGAAAGAAGGAATTTGTTGCAGAGTTTAAACGAAATTCCCCATGAAAAAAATCGAAAGGAATCATTACATGTTTAATGAAACTCAATAGAATATATTTGAAAGGAAACCAATACAACGATTGTGTATAATCCACACAAGAAATTCTCATAAAGAGAAACATAAACAATGAATATATATAAAGGAATGGAAATAATAACAAAGGTATTACAAAGTTATGGAAATGCGTAAACAACAGATATGAGTTACGAACTTCCATGAACGATATTACTATTTTTACTTAGAATAATACTAGAATGAGGTGCCAAACTCAAACGCAGTTAAGGTTGGAACTCAAATACCTTTCTAGGAAAAGGTATTTTGGTGTCTCTGCGATAACATCCTCCATGATACCTCTACATAAAATAATAACACAAGATTATGATGTGGTACAGAGCTATTTTAAAATGACATAAGTATTTACATAACTAAAATATCAACTTACCGTGGGTATACCATGTATCCAGTATCTTTGTCCATCGCGTTAACTACACTGAATGTACAGCGAGTCAAATGGCTAATGGCCACCCTTTCAAACGATATGCAGGGCCCATCATTAGTCATTTACCCGGGAATAAAAGTATCAAGATTTACAAATAAACTTTGTTACATAGTTAAAACTAGAAATTAAATCGAATCTATGTGAAACAAACATTTTATTTTAAACATAAGGCCTAGTTGGGTTCGAATCTCCTAAATGAATTGAACAGGTTCTTCGAACCGTCAACTTCCATAGAATAATGAATTGAGGGATAAGAAACTTCACAGCAGGGACAAACTGGAAGCGAAAGATTATCACAACTAGAGTATAAGCGTATATAACATACTTACACAATGAATTAAGAGGTCCACCATGGAAAATTTCGTAGAAACATATAGACAGAGTCGACGAAATAAAATTTTCCACCACCGCCAGATAAGGGCTTGGTTAAACACAACTTCCAGAGAAAATAAAGCAAGTGAAGAGGTCATTTAAAACTCTTACTAGTTCCATGACGATGCAACCATAAGCCGCCCGACAATTCCATGAACATTGAGTACTCACATAGTGAAAACACTCAAACCTCTCATATTAAAACGCAGAGCAGAGAAAAAAAACCATGAATTTTGAAATGAGACAAATCGAGGAAAGGTCACAAGGGTTAAGAATTCAACCCAATTAAACCCTAACACTTGGAGCAGCAAGGACACTACGCGTGTACATCCTCAAGACAAATGCCAAGAAAATCTAGTCTCTAAATGGTAACTATAGGTGGTGCATGCAAATCGTAGGACATGTTGGCTAAACGAATAAAAGTTGGTGGAAAATTCAAATAAGGATGGTATCTATATGGGTTTAATGACCTCGTAGAATGTTGTGACAACTCCTTGTATGCCAAATGTTACCCAATGCACGATACGACCAAGATAATAATAACTCATATGGAATCCCATATCAATGTTGTGTATTAAGAGACAACTCTAAATAAAACCAAAATTTAATATATGTGAAATATAATGTGTGACACGACAATGATATAGCTTGAGTGATACTTTATTATTAGGATGATTAGCAAGGATCACATAATACAAACTTCAAACACTATGATCAAATATCAACTTTAACCATAATAGGATTTGAAAATTAAAGAATCATGGTAGACCTATATATAT